>CM024470.2:0-88848 GCA_014182885.2 Eucalyptus caleyi | reverse complement strand
ATGGTCGGAAAGGGAATTTTCTATGGAAAAACAGGGAATTTTCTCGTTGGAGTCTTCGTGTTCTTGTTTCGCCGAGTGTTTAGGTGGTTGTGATGTCCAAAATGATGGGTCGGACTAATCTAATGCTTTTGTAAGCCATGTTTCCCAACAGATTTCCAACTGTGGGGCTTTTTCAGCCAAAAAATGGCCGGAAAGTGAATTTTCTATGGAAAAACTGGGAATTTTCTCTGTGGAGTTTTCGTGTTCTTGTTTCGCCGGGTGTTCAGGGTGCTTTGGTGGGTCAGACTTTTTGAATGCTTTTGGAAACCATGTTTCCCAACACATTTCCAACTATCGGGCTTTTTCAGCCAAAAAATGGCCGGAAAGTGAATTTTCAATGGAAAAATAGGGATTTTCTCTGTGGAGTCTTCGTGTTCTTGTTTCGTCGAGCCTTCAGTGTGCTTTGATGTCCAAAATGATGGCTCGGACAGATCTAATGCTTTTGGAAGCCATGTTTCCCAACAGATTTTCAACTGTCGGGCTCTTTCAGCCAAAAAATGGCCGGAAAGTGAATTTTCAATGGAAAAACAGGGAATTTTCTCTGTGGAGTCTTCGTGTTCTTGTTTTGCCGGGCGTTCAGGGGGCTATGATGTGCAAAATGATGGGTCGGACTGATCTAATGCTTTCGGAATCCATGTTTCCCAACATATTTCCAACTGTCCGGCTTTTTCAGCCAAAAAATGGCCGGAAAGGGAATTTTTTATGGAAAAACAAGGTATTTTCTCTCTGGAGTCTTTGTGTTCTTGTTTCGCCGGGCGTTCAGGGGGCTGTGATGTCCAAAATGATGGGTTAGTCTGATGTAATGCTTTTGTAAGCCATGTTTCCCAACAGGTTGCCAAGTGTCGGGCTTTTTAAGCGAAATAATGGTCGGAAAGGGAATTTTGAATGGAAAAACAGGGAATTTTCCCTGTGGATTCCTCGTTTCGTGTTTCACCGGGCATTCAGGGGGCTGTTATGTCGAAAATGATGGGTTGGATTGATCTAATGCTTTCGGAAGCCATGATTCCCAACATATTTCCAGTTGTCGAGCTTTTGCAGCCAAAAAATGGCCGGAAAGGGAATTTTCAATTGAAAAATAGGGTATTTTGTCTTTGGAGTCTTCGTGTTCTTGTTTCACCGGGTGTTCAAGGGGCTGTAATGTCATAATTGATGGGTTAGACTGATCTAATGCTTTTGTAAGCCATGTTTCCCAACGGATTTCCAATTGTCGGGCTTTTTCAGTCAAAAAATTGCCAGAAATGAAATTTTCTATGGAAAAATAACGAATCTTCTCTGTGGAGTCTTTGCATTCTTGTTTCGTCGGGCATTCAGGGTGCTGTGATGTCCAAAATGATGGGTTGGACTAATCTAATACTTTTGGAAGCCATGTTTCCCAACAGATTTCCAATTGTCGGGTTTTTTCAGTCAAAAAATGGTCGGAAAGGGAATATTCTATGGAAAAATAGCAAATTTTCTCTGTGGAGTTTTTGCGTTCTTGTTTCGCCGGGCATTCAGGGTGCTGTGATGTCCAGATCTAATGCTTTTGGAAGCCATATTTCGCAATAGATTTCCCATTGTTTGGCTTACTCGACCAAAAAATGGATGGAAAGGGAATTTTCTAAGGAAAAATAGGGAATTTTCTCTGTGGAGTCTTCGTGTTCTTGTTCCGCCGGGCATTCAGGGTACTTTGATGTCAAAAATGATGGGTTGGACTGATCCAATGCCTTTGGAAGCCATGTTTACCAATAGATTTCCAACTGTCGAGCTTTTTCAACCGAAAAATGGCCCGAAAGGGAATTTTGAATGGAAAAACAGGGGATTTTCTTTGTGGAGTCTTCGTGTTCATGTTTGACCGGGCGTTAAGGGGGTTGTGATGTCCAAAATGATCGGTCGGACTGATCTAATGCTGTTGGAAGCCATGTTTCCCAACAGATTTCCAACTGTCGGTCTTTTTCAGCAAAAAATGGTCGAAAAGGGAATTTTCAGTGGTAAAACATGGAATTTTCCCTGTGCAGTATTCGTGTTCTTGTTTCGCCGGGCATTCGGGGGGCTGTGATGTCGCAAAGAATGGATCGGACTGATCTAATGCTTTTGGAAGGCATCTTTCACAATAGATTTCCAACTATCGAGCTTTTTCAGGCAAACAATGGTCGGAAATGGAATTTTATTTGGAAAAACAGGGAATTTTCTCTGTGGAGTCTTCGCATTCTTGTTTCGCCGGGCGTTCAAGGTGCTGTGATGTCCAAAATGATCAGTCAGACTTATTTAATGCTTTTAGAAACCACGTTTCCTAACAGATTTCCAACCATTAGGCTTTTTCAGCCAAAAAATAGCCGGAAAGAGAATTTTCAATGGAAAAATAGGGAATTTTCTTTGTGGAGTCTTCGTGTTCTTTTTTCGTCAGGAGTTGAGGGGGCTGTGATGTCCAAAATGATGGGTCAAACTGATCTAATGCTTTCGGAAGCCATGTTTCCCAACATATTTCCAACTGTCGGGCTTTTCAGCCAAAAAATGGTTGGAAATGGAATTTTCTATGGAAAAACAGGGTATTTTCTCTCTGGAGTCTTCATGTTCTTGTTTTGCCGGGCGTTCAGGGGGCTGTGATGTCTAAAATAATGGGTCAGACTGATCTAATGCTTTTGGCAGCCATGTTTTCCAACAAATTTCCCCATATCGGGCTTGCCAGCAAAAAAATGGTTGGAAAGGGAATTTTCTAGGAAAAATAGGGAATTTTCTCTGTGGAGTCTTCGTGTACTTGTTTCGCCAGGCGTTCGGGGTGCTGTGATGTCTAAAATGATGGGTCAGACTTATTTAATGCTTTTGGAAGCCATGTTTCCCAACGGATTTCCAACTGTCGGGCTTTTTCAGCCAAAGAATGGCTGGAAAAGGAAATTTTCTTTGTAAAAACAGGGAATTTTCTCTGTGGAGTCTTCGCGTTCTTGTTTTGCCAGGCGTTCGGGTTGCTGTGATGTCTAAAATGATGGGTCAGACTTATTCAATGCTTTTGGAAGCCATGTTTCATAATAGATTTCCAATAGTGGGGCTTTTTCAGCTAAAAAATGGCCGGAAAGGGAATTTTCAATGGAAAATCGAGGAATTTTCTCCGTGGAGTCTTCATGTTGTTGTTTCGCGGGGCGTTCAGGGGGCTGTGATGTCCAAAATGATGGGTCGGACTGATTTAATGCTTCGGGAAGCCATGTTTCCCAATAGATTTCCAACTATCCTACTTTTTTCAGCCAAAAAATTGCCCGAAATGGAATTTTCCATGGAAAAAGAGCGAATTTTCTCTGTAGAGACTTCGCGTTCTTGTTTTGTTGGGCGTTGAGGGTGCTGTGATGTCCAAAATGATGGGTCGGACTGATGTAATGGCTTTGGAAGCCACGTTTCGCAACAAATTTCCAACTGTCGGGCTTTTTCAACCAAAAAAGGTCATAAAGGGAATTTTCTTTGGAAAAACAGGGAATTTTCTTTGTGGAGTCTTGGTGTTCTTGTTTCACCGGATGTTCAGGGTACTGTGATGTCGAAAATGATGGGTCGGACTGATCTAATGCCTTCAGAAGCCATGTTTCCTAACAGATTTCCAACTGTCGGGCTTTTTCAACCAAAAAATGTCGGAAAGGGAATTTTCTATGCAAAAACAGGGAATTTTCTATGTGGAGTCTTCGTGTTCTAGTTTCGCCAAGCGTTCAGGTGGCTGTGATGTCCAAAACAATGTGTCGGACTGATCTAATGCTTTTGGAAGCCATGTTTCCCAATAGATTTGCAACTGTCAGGGGTTTTTTATTTAAAAAATGGCAGGAAATGGAATTTTCTATAGAAAAACAGGGTATTTTCGCTATGGAGTCTTCGCGTTCTTGTTTCACCAGGCTTTCAGGTGGCGTTGATTTCCAAAATAATGGGTCGGACTGATCTAATGCTTTTGGAAGCCATGTTTCCCAACAGATTTCCAACTGTCGGTCTTTTTCAGCAAAAAAATGGCCGGAAAGGGAATTTTCTATGAAAAACAGGGAATTTTCTCTGTGGAGTCTTCGTGTTCTTGTTTTGTCGGGCGTTCAGGGTGCTGTGATGTCCAAATTGATGGATCTAACTGATCTAATGCTTTTGGAAGCCTTGTTTCCCAACGAATTTTCAACTGTTGGGCTTTTTTAGCCAAATAATGGCTGGAAAAGGGATTTTTCTTTGGAAAAACAAGGAATTTTCTTTGTGGAGTGTTTGCGTTCTTATTTAGCCAAGTGTTCGGGGTTCTGTGATGTCCAAAATGATGAGTCAGACTTATTTAATTCGTTTGGAAACCATGTTTCCCAACAGATTTCGAACTGTCGGGTCTTTTCAGCCAAAAAATGGCAAGAAAGGGAATTTTGAATGGAAAAACATGGAATTGTCTCTATGGAGTCTTTGTGTTCTTGTTTCGCTGGGCGTTCAGGGGGCTGTGATTTCCAAAATGATCTAATGCTTTTAGAAGCCATGTATGCCAACAGATTTCCAACTGTCGGGCTTTTTCCACCAAAAAAAGTCGGAAAGGGAATTTTCTATGGAAAAACAGGGAATTTTCTGTGTGGAGTCTTCGTGTTCTTGTTTCGCCAAGCGTTCAAGTGGCTGTGATGTCCAAAAGAATTTGTCAGACTGATCTAATGCTTTTGGAAGCCATGTTTCCCAATAGATTTCAAACTGTCGGGGTTTTTTTAGGTAAAAAATGGCCGGAAATGGAATTTTCTATAGAAAAACAGGGTATTTTCGCTATTTAGTCCTCGTGTTCCTGTTTCACCGGGCGTTCAGGTGGCTGTGCTTTCCAATATAATCGGTCGGATTGATCTAATGTTTTCGGAAGCCATGTTTCCCAACATATTTCCATCTGTCGAGCTTTTTCAGCCAAAAAATGGCCGGAAATGGAATTTTCTATGGAAAAATAGGGTATTTTCTCTCTGGAGTCTTCGTGTTCTTGTTTTGCCGGGCGTTCAAGGGGCTGTGATGTCCAAAATAAAGGGTCAGACTGATCTAATGCTTTTGCAAGCCATGTTTCCCAACAGATTTCCAATTGTCGGGCTTTTTCAGTCAAAAAATGGCCGGAAAGGGAATTTTCTATGGAAAAACAGCGAATCTTCGCTGTGGAGTCTTTGCGTTTCTTTTTCGCTGGGCGTTCAGGGTGCTGTGATGTCTAAAATGTTGGGTCAAACTGATCTATTGCTTTTGGTAGCCATGTTTTCCAACAAATTTCCCAATATTGGGCTTGCTAGCCAAAAAACAGGGAATTTTCTATGTGGAGTCTTCCTATTCTTGTTTCACCGGGCGTTCGGGTGGCTTTGATGTCCCAAATGATGGATTGGAGTGATCTAATGCTTTTGCAAGCTATGTTTCCCAACAGATTTCCAACCGTCAGGCTTTTTCAGCGAAAGAATGGCTGGAAAAGGGAATTTTCTTAGGAAAAACAGGGAATTTTCTGTGTGGAGTTTTCGCGTTCTCGTTTCGCCAGGCGTTCGGGGTGTTGTGTGTCTAAAATGATGGGTCAAACTTATTCAATGCTTTTGGAAGCCATGTTTCATAACAGATTTCCAATAGTCGGGCTTTTTCAGCTAAAAAATGGCCGGAAAGGGAATTTTCAATGGAAAATCGAGGAATTTTCTCTGTGGAGTCTTCGTGTTGTTGTTTCGGGGGGCGTTCAGGGGGCTGTGATGTCCAAAATGATGGGTCGGACTGATTTAATGCTTCGGGAAGCCATGTTTCCCAATATATTTCCAACTGTCCTACTTTTTCAGCCAAAAAATTGCCCGAAATGGAATTTTCTCTGTACAGATTTCGCGTTCTTGTTTCGTTGGGCTTTTAGGGTGCTGTGATATCCAAAATGATGGGTCGGACTAATGTAATGGCTTTGGAAGCAACGTTTCGCAACAAATTTCCAACTGTCGGGCTTTTTCAACCAAAAAAGGTCATAAAGGGAATTTTCTTTGAAAAAACAGGGAATTTTCTCTGTGGAGTCGTGGTGTTCTTGTTTCGCCGGGCGTTCAGGGTAATGTGATGTCCAAAATGATGGGTCGGACTGATCTAATGCCTTCGGAAGCCATGTTTCCTAACAGATTTCCAACTGTCGGGCTTTTTCAACCAAAAAATGTCGGAAAGGGAATTTTCTATGAAAAACGGGGAATTTTCTGTGTGGAGTCTTCGTGTTCTAGTTTCGCCAAGCGTTTAGGTGGCTGTGATGTCCAAAACAATGTGTCGGACTGATCTAATGATTTTGGAAGCCATGTTTCCCAATAGATTTACAACTGTCAGGGGTTTTTTATTTAAAAAATGGCCAGAAATGAAATTTTCTATAGAAAAACAGGGTATTTTCGCTATGGAGTCTTCGCGTTCTTGTTTCACCAGGCTTTCAGGTGGCTGTGATTTCCAAAATGATGGGTCTGATTGATGTAATGCTTTTGGAAGCCATGTTTCCCAACAGATTTCCAACGGTCGGTCTTTTTCAGCAAAAAATGGCCGGAAAGGGAATTTTCTATGAAAAACAGGGAATTTTCTCTGTGGAGTCTTCGTGTTCTTGTTTTGCCGGGCGCTCAGGGTGCTGTGATGTCCAAAATGATGGATCAGACTGATCTAATGCTTTTGGAAGCCATGTTTCCCAACGAATTTCCAAGTGTCGGGCTTTTTTAGCCAAATAATGGCTTGAAAAGGGATTTTTCTTTGGAAAAATAGGGAATTTTCTTTGTAGAGTGTTCGCGTTCTTGTTTAGCCAGGTGTTCGGGGTGCTGTGATGTCCAAAATGATGAGTCAGACTTATTTAATGCGTTTGGAAACCATGTTTCCCAACAGATTTCCAACTGTCGGGCCCTTTCAGCCAAAAAATGGCTAGAAAGGGAATTTTCAATGGAAAAACATGGAATTCTCTCTCTGGAGTCTTCGTGTTCTTGTTTCGTCGGGCGTTTAGGGGGCTGTGATTTTCAAAATGATCTAATGCTTTTGGAAGCCATGTACGCCAACAGATTTCCAACTGTCAGGCTTTTTCCACCAAAAAAGGTCGGAAAGGGAATTTTCTATGGAAAAACAGGGAATTTTCCATGTAGAGTCTTCGTGTTCTTATTTCGCCAAGCGTTCAGGTGGCTTTGATGTCCTAAAGAATGTGTCGGACTGATCTAATGCTTTTGGAAGCCATGTTTCCTAATAGATTTCCAACTGTCGGGGTTTTTTAGTTAAAAAATGGCAGGAAATCCAATTTTCTATAGAAAAACAGGGTATTTTCGCTATGGAGTCTTCGTGTTCTTGTTTCACCGGGTGTTCAGGTGGCTGTGATTTCCAAAATGATGGGTCGGAGTGATCTAATGCTTTTGGAAGCCAAGTTTCCCGACAGATTTCCAACTATCGGTCTTTTTCAGCCAAAAAATGGCCGGAAAAGGAATTTTCTATGGAAACACAGGGAATTTTCTCTGTGGAGTCTTCGTTTCCTTATTTCGCCGGGTGTCCAGGGTGCTGTGATGTGTAAAATGATGGGTCAGACTGATCTAAAGTTTTTGGAAGCCATGTATCCCAACAGATTTCTAACTGTCGGGCTTTTTCTACCAAAAAAGGTCGGAAAGAGAATTTTCTATGGAAAAACAGGGAATTTTCTTTGTGGAGTCTTCGTGTTCTTGTTTCGCCGAGCGTTTAAGGGGCTGTGATGTCCAAAATAAAGGGTCAGACTGATCTAATGCTTTTACAAGCCATGTTTCCCAACAGATTTCCAATTGTCGGGCTTTTTCAGTCAAAAAATTGCCGGGAAGGGAATTTTCTATGGTAAAATAGCGAATCTTCTCTGTGGAGTCTTTGCGTTCTTGTTTCGCTGGGCGTTCAGGGTGCTGTGATGTCCAAAATGATGGGTCGAACTGATCTATTGCTTTTGGCAGCCATGTTTTCCAACAAATTTCCCAATATCGGGCTTGCCAGCCAAAAAATGGTCGGAAAGGGAATTTTCTAGGAAAAAACAGGGATTTTTCTCTGTGGAGTCTTCGTGTTCTTGTTTCGCCGGGCGTTCGGGCGGCTTTGATGTCCCAAATGATGGATTGGACTGATCTAATGCTTTTGGAAGCTATGTTTCCCAATGGATTTCCAACTGTCAGGCTTTTTCAGCCAAAGAATGGCTGGAAAAAGGGAATTTTCTTTGGAAAAACAGGGAATTTTCTCTGTGGAGTCTTCGCGTTCTTGTTTCGCCAGGCGTTCGGGTTGCTGTGATGTCTAAAATGATGGGTCAGACTTATTCAATGCATTTGGAAGCCATGTTTCATAATAGATTTCCAACAGTCGGGCTTTTTCACCTAAAAAATGGCCGGAAAGGGAATTTTCAATGGAAAATCAAGGAATTTTCTCCGTGGAGTCTTCATGTTATTGTTTCGCGGGGCGTTCAGGGGGCTGTGATGTCCAAAATGATGGGTCGGACTGATTTAATGCTTCGGGAAGCCATGTTTCCCAATAGATTTCCAACTGTCCTACTTTTTCAGCCAAAAAATGGCCGCCCGAAATGGAATTTTCTATGGAAAAAGAGGAATTTTCTCTGTGGAGTCTTCGTTTTTGTTTTGTTGGGCGTTGAGGGTGCTGTGATGTCCAAAATGATGGGTCGGACTGATGTAATGGCTTTGGAAGCCACGTTTCGCAACAAATTTCCAACTGTCGGGCTTTTTCAACCAAAAAAGGTCATAAAGGGAATTTTGTTTGGAAAAACAGGGAATTTTCTTTGTGGAGTCTTGGTGTTCTTGTTTCACCGGGCATTCAGGGTACTGTGATGTCCAAAATGATGGGTCGGACTGATCTAATGCCTTCGGAAGCGATGTTTCCTAATAGATTTCCAACTGTCGGGCTTTTTCCACCAAAAAATGTCGGAAAGGGAATTTTCTATGCAAAAACAGGGAATTTTCTGTGTGGAGTCCTCGTGTTCTAGTTTCGCCAAGCGTTCAGGTAGCTGTGATGTCCAAAACAATGTGTCGGATTGATCTAATGCTTTTGGAAGCCATGTTTCCCAATAGATTTGCAACTGTCAGGGGTTTTTTATTTAAAAAATGGCCGGAAATGGAATTTTCTATAGAAAAACAGGGTATTTTCGCTATGGAGTCTTCGCGTTCTTGTTTCACCAGGCTTTTAGGTGGCTGTGATTTCCAAAATGATGGGTCTGATTGATCAAATGCTTTTGGAAGCCATGTTTCCCAACAGATTTCCAACTGTCGGTCTTTTTCAGCAAAAAAATGGCCGGAAAGGGAATTTTCTATAAAAAACAGGGAATTTTCTCTGTGGAGTCTTGGTGTTCTTATTTTGCCGCGCGTTCAAGGGGCTGTGATGTCCATAATAATGGGTCAGACTGATCTAATGCTTTTACAAGGCATGTTTCCTAACAGATTTCCAATTGTTGGGCTTTTTCAGTCAAAAAATCGCCGAAAAGGGAATTTTCTTTGGAAAAACAACGAATCTTCTCTGTGGAGTCTTTGCGTTCGTGTTTTGCTGGGCGTTCAGGGTGCTGTGATGTCCAAAATGATTGGTCGAACTGATCTATTGCTTTTGGCAGCCATGTTTTCCAACAAATTTCCTAATATCGGGCTTGCCAGCCAAAAAATGGTTGGAAAGGGAATTTTCTAGGAAGAAACAGGGAATTTTCTCTGTGGAGTCTTCGTGTTCTTGTTTCACTGGGCGTTTGGGCGGCTTTGATGTCCCAAATGATGGATTGGACTGATCTAATGCTTTTGGAAGCTATGTTTCCCAATGGATTTCCAACTGTCAGGCTTTTTCTGCCAAAGAATGGCTAGAAAAGGGAATTTTCTTTGGAAAAACAGGGAATTTTCTCTGTGGAGTCTTCGCGTTCTTGTTTCGCCAGGCGTTCAGGGTGCTGTGATGTCTAAAATGATAGGTCAGACTTATTCAATGCTTTTGGAATCCATGGTTCATAACAGATTTCCAACAGTCGGGCTTTTTCAGCTAAAAAATGGACGGAAAGGGAATTTTCAATGGAAAATCTAGGAATTTTCTCTGTGGAGTCTTCATGTTGTTGTTTCGCGGGGCGTTCAGGGGGCTGTGATGTCCAAAATGATGGGTCGGACTGATTTAATGCTTCGGGAAGCCATGTTTCCCAATAGATTTCCAACCGTCCTACTTTTTCAGCGAAAAAATTGCCCGAAATGGAATTTTCCATGGAAAAGGAGCGAATTTTCTCTGTAGAGACTTCGCGTTCTTGTTTCGTTGGGTGTTGAGGGTGCTGTGATGTCCAAAATGATGGGTCGGACTGATGTAATGGCTTTGGAAGCCACGTTTCGCAACAAATTTCCAACTGTCGGGCGTTTTTAACCTAAAAAGGTCATAAAGGGAATTTTCTTTGGAAAAACAGGGAATTTTTTTTGTGGAGTCTTGGTGTTCTTGTTTCGCCTGGCATTAAGGGTGCTGTGATGTGTAAAATGATGGGTCCAACTGATCTAATGCTTTTGGAAGCCGTGTTTCCCAACATATTTCCAACCGTCAGGCTTTTTCCGCCAAAAAATAGACAAAAAAGGAATTTTCTATGAAAAAACGAGAAATTTTCTCTATAGAGTCTTCCTATTCTTGTTTCGCCGAGCATTCGGTGTGCTGTGATGGCCAAAATGATGGGTCGGACTGATCTAATGCTCTTGGAAGCCATGTTTCCCAACAGATTTGCAACCTCGGGGTTTTTTATTTAAAAAAATGGCCAAAAATGAAATTTTCTATAGAAAAACAGGGAACTTTCTCGGTGGAGTCTTCGTGTTCTTGTTTCACCAGGGCTTTCAGGGTGCTGTGATGTCCAAAATGATGGGTCTGATTGATCTAATGCTTTTGGAAGCCATGTTTCCCAACAGATTTCCAACGGTCGGTCTTTTCAGCAAAAAATGGCCGGAAAGAGAATTTTCTATGGAAAAACAGGGTATTTTCTCTCTGGAGTATTCGTGTTCTTGTTTTGCCGGGCGTTCAGGGGGCTGTGATGTCCAAAATGATGGGTCGGACTGATCTAATGCTTTTGGAAGCCATGTTTCCCAACAGATTTCCAATTGTCGGGCTTTTTCAGCCAAAAAAGGCCAGAAAGGAATTTTCTATGGAAAAATAGCGAATTTTCTCTGTGGAGTCTTTGTGTTCTTGTTTCGCCGGGCGTTTAGGGTGCTTGTGATGTCCAAAATGATGGGTCGGACTGATCTATTGCTTTTGGAAGCCATTTTTCTCAACAAATTTCCCAATATCGGGCTTTTTCAAAAAAAAATGGTCGGAAAGGGAATTTTCTAGGAAAAAACAGGGATTTTTCTCTGTGGAGTCTTCGTGTTCTTGTTTCGCCGGGCGTTCGGGCGGCTTTGATGTCCCAAATGATGGATTGGACTGATCTAATGCTTTTGGAAGTTATGTTTCCCAACGGATTTCCAACTGTCAGGCTTTTTCTGTCAAAGAATGGCTAGAAAAGGGAATTTTCTATGGAAAAATAGGGAATTTTCTCTGTGGAGTCTTCGCGTTCTTGTTTCGCCAGGCGTTCGGGGTGCTGTGATGTCTAAAATGATGGGTCAGACTTATTCAATGCTTTTGGAAGCCATGGTTCATAACAGATTTCCAACAGTCGGGCTTTTTCATCTAAAAAATGGCCGTAAGGGGAATTTTCATTGGAAAATCGAGGAATTTTCTCCGTGGAGTCTTCGTGTTGTTGTTTCGCGGGGCGTTCAGGGGGTGTGATGTCCAAAATGATGGGTCGGACTGATCTAATGCTTTTGGAAGCCATGTTTCCCAACAGATTTCCAACTATCGGGCTTTTTCAGCCAAAAAATGGCCGAAAAGGAATTTTCCTTGGAAAAACAGGGAATTTTCTCTGTGGAGTCTTCGTGTTGTTGCTTCATCGGGCAATCAGGGTGCTGTGATGTCCAAAATGATGGCTCGGACTGATCTAATGCTTTTCGAAGCCATGTTTCCCAACATATTTCCCACTGTCGGGGATTTTCAGCCAAATAATGGCCGGAAAGGGAATTTTCTTTGGAAAAACAGGGAATTTTCTCTGTGGAGTCTTCGTGTTCTTGTTTCACTGGGCGTTCAGGGTGTTGTGATGGCCAAAATGATGGGTCAGACTGATCTAGTGCTTTGGGAAGCCATGTCTCCCAACAGATTTACCACTGTCGGGTTTTTTCAACCAAAAAATGGCCGAAAAGGGAATTTTGTATGGAAAAACATGGAATTTTCTCTGTGGAGTCTTCGTGTTCTTCTTTTGCCGGGCCTTCAGTGTGCTGTGATGTGCAAAATGATGGGTCAGACTGATCTAATGCTTTTGGAAGCCATGTTCCGCAACAGATTTCCAACTGTCGGGCTTTTTCAGCTAAAAAATGGCCGAGAAGTGAATTTTCTATAGAAAAACAGGGAATTTTCTCTGTGGATTCTTCGTGTTCTTGTTTCGCCGGGCATTCAATGTGTTGTGATGTCCAAAATGATGGGTCGGACTGATCTAATGCTTTTGGAAGTCATGTTTCCCAAAAGATTTTCAACTGTCGGGCTTTTTCTGCAAAAATGACCAGAAATGGAATTTTCTATGGAAAAATAAGGAATTTTCTTTGTGGAGTCTTCGTGTTCTTCTTTTGCCGAGGCTTCAGGGTGCTGTGATGTGTAAAATGATGGGTCGGACTGATCTAATGCTTTTGGAAGCCGTGTTTCCCAACATATTTCCAACCGTCAGGCTTTTTCCGCCAAAAAATGGCCGGAAAAGGAATTTTCTATGGAAAAACAGGGAATTTTCTCTGTGGAGTCTTCGTATTCTTGTTTCGCCGGGCGTTCAGGGTGTTGTGATGTCCAAAATGATGGGTCGGACTGAACTAATGCTTTTGGAAGCCATGTTTCCAAACAGATTTCCAACTGCCGGGGTTGCTCAGCCAAAAAATGGCTAGAAAGGGACTTTTCTATAGAAAAACAGAGAATTTTCTCTGTGGAATCTTCGTTCTCTTGTTTCGCCGAGTGTTGAGGGAGCTATGATGTCCAAAATGATGGGTCAGACTGAACTAATGCCTTTGGAAGTCATGTTTCCCAACAGATTTCCAACATTCGGGCTTTTTCATCTAAAAATGGCCGAAAAGGGAATTTTCATTGGAAAAAAGGAATTTTCTCTGTGGAGTCTTCGTGTTCTTGTTTCGCCGGGTGTTCAGGATGCTATGATGTCCAAAATGATGGATTAGATTGATCTATTGCTTTTGGAAGCCTTCTTTCTCAACAGATTTCCAATTGTCGTGCTTTTTCAGCCAAAAATTGGCTAGAAATGGAATTTTCTCATGGAAAAACAGGGAATTTTCTATGTGGAGTCTTTGTGTTCTTGTTTCGCTGGGTGTTTAAGGTGCTGTGATGTTCAAAATGATGGGTCCGATTGATCTATTGCTTTTGGAAGCGATGTTTCTCAACGGATTTCCAACTGTCCGGCTTGTTCAATCAAAAAATGGCCGGAAAGGAATTTTCTATGGAAAAATGGAGAATTTTCTCTGTGGAGTCTTTGTATTCTTGTTTCGCCGGGCATTCAGGGTGTTGTGATGGCCAAAATGATGGGTCGGACTGATCTAATGCTTTTGGAAACCATGTTTCCCAACAGAATTCCAACTGTCAGGCTTTTTCAGCCAAAAAATGGCCGGAAAGGGAATTTTCTATGGAAAAACAAGGAATTTTCTCTGTGGAGTCTTCGTGTTCTTGTTTCGCCGGCGTTCAGGGTGCTGTGATGTCCAAAATGATGGGTCGGACTGATCTAATGCTTTTGGAAGCCATGTTTCCCAACAGATTTCCAACTGTCCGTCTTTTTCAACAAAAAAATGGCCGGAAATGGAATTTTCTATGGAAAAACAGGGTATTTTCTCTGTGGAGTCTTCGTGTCCTTGTTCCGCCGAGCGTTCAGGGTGCTGTGATGTCCAAAATGATGGGTCGGATTGATCTAATGCTTTTAGAAGCCATGTTTCCCAACAGATTTCCAACTGTCAGTCTTTTTCAGCAAAAAAATGGCAGGAAAATGAATTTTCTATGAAAAACAGGGAATTTTCTCTGCAGAGTCTTCATGTTCTTGTTTCGCCGGGCATTCGGGGTGCTGTGATGTCCAAAATGATGGGTCAGACTGATCTAATGCTTTTGGAAGCCATGTTTCCCAACAGATTTCAAACTGTCGGTCTTTTTCAGCAAAAAAATGGCCGGAAAAGGAATTTTCTATGAAAAACAGGGAATTTTCTCTGTGGAGTCTTCGTGTTCTTGTTTCGCCGGGCGTTCAGGGTGCTGTGATGTCCAAAATGATGGGTCAGACTGATCTAATGGTTTTGGAAGCCATGTATCCCGACAAATTTCCAATTGTCGGGCTTTTTCTACCAAAAAAAGGTCGGAAAGGGAATTTTCTATGCAAAAGCAGGGAATTTTCTCTGTGGAGTCTTCGTGTTCTTGTTTCGCCGGGCGTTCGGGGGGCTGTGATGTCCCAAATGGTGGATCGTACTGATTTAATGCTTTTGGAAGCCATGTTTCCCAACGAATTTCCAACTGACGGGGTTTTTCAGCCAAAGAATGGCTAGAAAAGGGAATTTTCAATGGAAAAATAAGGAATTTTCTCTGTGGAGTGTTCGCGTTCTGGTTTTGCCGGGCGTTCCGGGTGCTGTGATGTCCAAAATGATGAGTCAGACTTATTTAATGCGTTTGGAAACCATGTTTCCCAACGGATTTCCAACTATCGGGCCTTTTCAGCCAAAAAATGGCCAGAAAGGTCATTTTCAATGGAAAAACATGGAATTCTCTCTGTGGAGTCTTCGTGTTCTTGTTTCGTCGGGCGTTTAGGGGGCTATGATTTCCAAAATGATCTAATGCCTTTGGATGTCATGTATGCCAACAGATTTTCAATTGTCGGGCTTTTTCCACCAAAAAAGGTCGGAAATGGAATTTTCTATGGAAAATCAGGGAATTTTCCCCGTGGAGCCTTCGTGTTCTTGTTTCGCCAAGCGTTCAGGTGGCTATGATGTCCAAAAGAATGTGTCGGACTAATCTAATGCTTTTGGAAGCCATGTTTCCCAATAGATTTCCAATTGTCGAGGTTTTTTAGTTAAAAAATGGCCGAAAATGGAATTTTCTATAGAAAAACAGGGTATTTTCCCTATGGACTCTTCGCATTCTTGTTTCACCGGGCGTTCAAGTGGCCGTGATTTCCAAAATGATGGGTGGGACTGATCTAATGCCTTTGGAAGCCATGTTTCCCAATAGATTTTCAACCGTCGGTCTTTTTCAGCCAAAAAATGACCGGAAAGTGAATTTTCTATGGAAAAACAGGGAATTTTCTCTGTGGAGTCTTCGTGTCCTTGTTCCGCCGGGCGTTCAGGGTGCTGTGATGTCCAAAATAATGGGTCAGACTGATCTAATGCTTTTGGAAGCCATGTATCCCAACAGATTTCTAATTGCCGGGCTTTTTCTGCCAAAGAATGGGTGGAAAAGGGAATTTTCTATGGAAAAACAGGGAATATTCTCTGTGGAGTCTTCGTGTGCTTGTTTCGCGGGGCGTTCGGGGGGCTGTGACGTCCCAAGTGATGGATCGGACTGATCTAATGCTTTTGGAAGCCATGTTTCCCAAAGGATTTCCAACTGTCGGGCTTTTTCAACTAAACAATGGCCGGAAATGGAATTTTATTTGGAAAAATAGGGAATTTTCTCTGTGGAGTCTTCGCGTTCTTGTTTCGCCAAGCGTTTGGGGTGCTGTGATGTCTAAAATGATGGGTCAGACTTATTCAATGCTTTTGGAAGCCGTGGTTCATAACAGATTTCCAACAGTCGGGCTTTTTCAGCTAAAAAATGGCCGGAAATGGAATTTTCAATGGAAAATCGAGGAATTTTCTCCGTGGAGTCTTCGTGTTGTTGTTTCGCGGGGCGTTCAGGGGGCCGTGATGTCCAAAATGATGGGTCGGACTGATTTAATGCTTTGGGAAGCCATGTTTCCCAATAGATTTCCAACTGTCCTACTTTTTCAGCCAAAAAATTGCCCGAAATGGAATTTTCCATGGAAAAAGAGCGAATTTTCTCTGTAGAGACTTCGCGTTCTTGTTTTGTTGGGTGTTGAGGTTGCAGTGATGTCCAAAATGATGGGTCGGACTGATGTAATGCCTTGGGAAGCCATGTTTCGCAACAAATTGCCAACTGTCGGGCCTTTTCACTCAAAACAGGTCGTAAAGGGAATTTTCCTTGGAAAAACAGGGAATTCTCTCTGTGGAGTCTTGGTGTTCTTGTTTCGCCGGGTGTTCAGGGTGTTGTGATGTCCAAAATGATGGGTCGGACTGATCTAATGCTTTTGGAAGCCATGTTTCCCAACAGATTTCCAACTGTCGGGCTTTTTCAACCAAAAATGGCGGAAAGGGAATTTTCTATGGAAAAACAGGGAATTTTCTCTGTGGAGTCTTCGTGTTCTTGTTTCGCCGGGCGTTCAGGGGGCTGTGATGTGCAAAATGATGGGTCAGACTGATCTAATGCTTTTGGAAGCCATGTTCCGCAAAAGATTTCCAACTGTTGGGCTTTTCCGCCAAAAAATGGCCTAAAAGCGAATTTTCTTTGGAAAAACGGGGAATTTTCTCTATGGAGTCTTCGTATTCTTGTTTCACTGGCCGTTCAGGCTGCTGTGATGGCCAAAATGATGGGTCAGACTGACCTAATGCTTTTGGAAACCATGTTTCCCAAGGGATTTACGACTATCAGGCCTTTTCAGCCAAAAAATGGCCGAAAAGGGAATTTTCTATGGAAAAACGGGGAATTTTCTCTGTGGAGTCTTCATATTCTTATTTCGCCGGGCGTTCAGGGTGTTGTGATGGCCAAAATGATGGGTTAGACTGATCTTATGCTTTTAGAATCCATGTTTCCCAACAGATTTCAAACTGTCGGGCTTTTTCAGCTAAAAAATGGCCGAGAAGTGAATTTTCTATAGAAAAACAGGGAATTTTCTCTGTGGATTCTTCGTGTTCTTGTTTCGCCGGGCATTCAATGTGCTGTGATGTCCAAAATGATGGGACAGACTGATCTAATGGTTTTGGAAGCCATGTATCCCAACAAATTTCCAACTGTCGGGCCTTTTCACTCAAAACAGGTCGTAAAGGGAATTTTCCTTGGAAAAACAGGGAATTCTCTCTGTGGAGTCTTGGTGTTCTTGTTTCGCCGGGTGTTCAGGGTATTGTGATGTCCAAAATGATGGGTCGGACTGATCTAATGCCTTCGGAAGCCATGTTTCCTAACAGATTTCCAACTGTCGGGCTTTTTCAACCAAAAAAGTTCGGAAAGGGAATTTTCTATTCAAAAACAAGGAATTTTCTGTGTGGAGTCTTCGTGTTCTAGTTTCGCCAAGCGTTCAGGTGGCTGTGATGTCCAAAACAATGTGTCGGACTGATCTAATGCTTTTGGAAGCCATGTTTCCCAAGAGATTTGCAACTGTCGGGGTTTTTTATGTAAAAAATTGCCGGAAATGGAACTTGCTATAGAAAAACAGGGTATTTTTGCTATGGAGTCTTCGCGTTCTTGTTTCACTAGGTGTTGAGGTGGTTGTGATTTCCAAAATAATGGGTCGGACTGATCTAATGCTTTTGGAAGCCATGTTTCCCAACAGATTTTCAACTGTCAGTCTTTTTCAGCAAAAAAATGGCAGGAAAAGAAATTTTATATGAAAAATAGGGAATTTTCTCTGTGGAGTCTTCGTGTTCTTGTTTCGCCGGGCGTTCGGGGTGCTGTGATGTCCAAAAGAATGTGTCGGACTGATCTAATGCTTTTGGAAGCCATGTATCCCAACAAATTTCCAACTATCGGGCTTTTTCTACCAAAAAAGGTCGGAAAGGGAATTTTCTATGGAAAAACAGGGAATTTTCTCTGTGGAGTCTTCGCGTTCTTGTTTCGCCAGGCGTTCGGGGTGCTGTGATGTCTAAAATGATGGGTCAGACTTATTCAATGCTTTTGGAAGCCATGGTTCATAACAGATTTCCAACAGTCGGGCTTTTTCATCTAAAAAATGGCCGGAAAGGGAATTTTCAATGGAAATCGAGGAATTTTCTCCGTGGAGTCTTTGTGTTGTTGTTTCGCGGGGCGTTCAGGGGGTGTGATGTCCAAAATGATGGGTCGGACTGATTTAATGCTTCGGGAAGCCATGTTTCCCAATAGATTTCCAACTGTCCTACTTTTTCAGCCAAAAAATTGCCCGAAATGGAATTTTCCATGGAAAAAGAGCGAATTTTCTGTGTAGAGACTTTGCGTTCTTGTTTCGTTGGGTGTTGAGGGTGCTGTGATATCCAAAATGATGGGTCGGACTGATGTAATGCCTTTGGAAGCCATGTTTCGCAACAAATTTCCAACTGTCGGGCATTTTCAATCAAAATAGGTCGGAAAAGGAATTTTCTTTGTAAAAACAGGGAATTCTCTCTGTGGAGTCTTGGTGTTCTTGTTTCGCCGGGTGTTCAGGGTACTGTGACGTCCAAAATGATGGGTCGTACTGATTTAATGCCTTCGGAAGCCATGTTTCCTAACAGATTTCCAACTGTCGGGCTTTTTCAACCAAAAAAGTTCGGAAAGGGAATTTTCTATTCAAAAACAAGGAATTTTCTGTGTGGAGTCTTCGTGTTCTAGTTTCGCCAAGCGTTCAGGTGGCTGTGATGTCCAAAACAATGTGTCGGACTGATCTAATGCTTTTGGAAGCCATGTTTCCCAAGAGATTTGCAACTGTCGGGGTTTTTTATGTAAAAAATTGCCGGAAATGGAACTTGCTATAGAAAAACAGGGTATTTTTGCTATGGAGTCTTCGCGTTCTTGTTTCACTAGGTGTTGAGGTGGTTGTGATTTCCAAAATGATGGAACGAACTGATCTAATGCTTTTGCAAGCCATGTTTCCCAACAAATTTTGAACTGTCCGGCTTTTTTAGCCAAAAAACGGCGGGAAAGGGAATTTTCTAATGAAAAATAGGGAATTTTCTCTGTGGAGTCTTCGTGTTCTTCTTTCGCCGGGCGTTCATGATGCTGTGATGTCCAAAAGAATGTGTCGGACTGATCTAATGCTTTTGGAAGCCATGTATCCCAACAAATTTCCAACTATCGGGCTTTTTCTACCAAAAAAGGTCGGAAAGGGAATTTTCTATGCAAAAGCAGGGAATTTTCTTTGTGGAGTCTTCGCGTTCTTGTTTCCCCGGGCGTTCAAGTGGCTGTGATTTCCAAAATGATGGGTCGGACTGATCTAATGCCTTTGGAAGCAATGTTTCCCAATAGATTTTCAACTGTCGGTCTTTTTCAACCAAAAAATGACCGGAAAGTGAATTTTCTATGGAAAAACAGGGAATTTTCTCTGTGGAGTCTTCGTGTCCTTGTTCCGCCAGGCGTTCAAGGTGCTGTGATGTCCAAAATGATGGGTCAGACTGATCTAATGGTTTTGGAAGCCATGTATCCCAACATATTTCCAACTGTCGGGCTTTTTCTACCAAAAAAGGTCGGAAAGGGAATTTTCTATGCAAAAGCAGGGAATTTTCTCTGTGGAGTCTTCGTGTTCTTGTTTCGCCGGGCGTTCGGGGGGCTGTGATGTCCCAAATGGTGGATTGTACTGATCTAATGCTTTTGGAAGCCATGTTTCCTAACGCATTTCCAACTGTCGGGCTTTTTCAACCAAACAATGGCCAGAAATGGAATTTTATTTGGAAAAACGGGGAATTTTCTTAGTGGAGTCTTTGCATTCTTGTTCCGCCGGGCGTTCAGGGTGCTGTGACGTCCAAAATGATGGGTCAGACTGATCTAATGCTTTTGGAAGCCATGTATCCCAACAGATTTCTAACTGTGGGGCTTTTTCTACCAAAAAAGGTCGGAAAGGGAATTTTCTATGGAAAAACAGGGAATATTCTCTGTGGAGTCTTCGTGTGCTTGTTTTGCCGGGCGTTCGGGCGGCTGTGACGTCCCAAATGATGGATCGGACTGATCTAATGCTTTTGAAAGTCATGTTTCCCAACGGATTTCCAACTGTCGGGCTTTTTCAACCAAACAATGGCCGGAAATGGAATTTTATTTGGAAAAACGGGGAATTTTCTCAGTGGAGTCTTCGCATTCTTGTTTCGCCGGGCGTTCAGGGTGCTGTGATGTCCAAAATGATGAGTCAGTCTTATTTAATGCTTTTGGAAACCACGTTTCATAACAAATTTCCAACCGTTAGGCTTTTTCAGCCAAAAACTGGCCGGAAAGGGAATTTTCAATGGAAAAATAGGGAATTTTCTCTATGGAGTGTTCGCGTTCTTGTTTCGCCAGGCGTTCAGGGTGCTGTGATGTCCAGAATGATAAGTCAGACTTATTTAATGCGTTTGGAAACCATGTTTCCCAACAGATTTCCAACTGTCGGGCCTTTTCAGCCAAAAAATGGCTAGAAAGGGAATTTTCAATGGAAAAACATGAAATTCTCTGTGTGGAATTTTCGTTTTCTTGTCTTGCCGGGCGTTCAGGGGGCTGTGATTTCCAAAATGATCTAATGCTTTTGGAAGCCATGTATACGAACAGATTTCCAACTGTCGGGCTTTTTCCACCAAAAATGGTCGAAAAGGGAATTTTCTATGAAAAAACAATGTGGAGTCTTCGTGTTCTTGTTTCGCCAAGCGTTCAGGTGGTTGTGATGTCCAAAAGAATGTGTCGGACTGATCTAAAGCTTTTGGAAGTCATGTTTCCCAAAAGATTTCTAACTGTTGGGGTTTTTTAGTTAAAAAATGGCCGGAAATGGAATTTTCTATAGAAAAACAGGGTATTTTCGCTGTGGACTCTTCGCGTTCTTGTTTCACCGGGCGTTCAGGTGGCTGTGATTTCCAAAATGATGGGTCGGACTGATCTAATGCTTTTGGAAGCCATGTTTCCCAATAGATTTCCAACTGTCGGTCATTTTTAGCCAAAAAATGGCCGGAAATGGAATTTTCTATGGAAAAACAGGGAATTTTCTCTGTGGAGTCTTCGTGTCCTTGTTCCGCCGGGCGTTCAGGGTGCTGTGATGTCCAAAATGATGGGTCGGACTGATCTAATGCTTTTGGAAGCCATGTATCCTAACAGATTTCCTACTGTCGGGCTTTTTCTACCAAAAAAGGTCGGAAACGGAATTTTCATTGGGAAAACAGGTAATTTTCTTTGTGGAGTTTTCGTGTTCTTGTTTCACCGGGTATTCAGGGGGTGTGATGTCCAAAATAATGGGTCGGACTGATCTAATGCTTTTGCAAGCCATGTTTCCGAACAGATTTCCAACTGTCGGGCTTTTTGAACCAAAAAAGGTCGGAAGGGGAATTTTCTGTGGAAAAATAGAGAATTTTCTCTGTGCAGTCTTCGTGTTCTTGTTTCGCTGGGTGTTCATGTGGCTGTGATGTCCAAAATGATAGGTCGGACTGATCTAATGCTTTTGGAAGCCATGTATCCCAACAGATTTCCAACTGTCGGGTATTTTGAACCAAAAAATGGCAGAAAATGGAATTTTCAATGGAAAAACAGGGAATTTTCTTTGTGGAGACCTCGTGTTCTTGTTTCGCCGGGCATTTAGGGGGGCTGTGATGTCCAAAATGATGGGTCGGACTGATCTAATACTTTCAGAAGCCCTAATTCCCAACATATGTCCAATTGTCGGGCTTTTGCAGCCAAAAAATGGCCGGAAAGGGAATTTCTATGGAAAAACAGGGAATTTTCTGTGTGGAGTTTTCATGTTTTTGTTTCACCAAGCATTCAGGGGGCTGTGATGTCCAAAAGAATGGGTCGGACTAATCTAGTGCTTTTGGAAGCCATCTTTCCCAACAAATTTCCAACTGTCGGGGTTTTTATTTAAAAAATGGCTGAAAATGGAATTTTCTATAGAAAAACAGGGTATTTTTGCTATGGAGTCTTTGCGTTCTTGTTTCCCCAGGCGTTCAGGTTGCTGTGATTTCCAAAATGATGGGTCGGACTGATATAATGCTTTTGGAAGCCATGTTTCCCAATAGATTTCCAACTGTCGGTCTTTTTCAGCTAAAAAATGGTCGGAAATGGAATTTTCTATGGAAAAACAGGGAATTCTCTCTATGTAGTCTTCGTGTTATTGTTCCGCCGGGCGTTCAAGGTGTTGTGATGTCCAAAATGATGAGTCAGACAGATCTAATGCTTTTGGAAGCCATGAATCCCAACAGATTTCCAACTGTCGGGCTTTTTCTACCAAAAAAGGTCGGAAAGGGAATTTTCTATGGAAAACCAGGGAATTTTCTCTGTGGAGTCTTCGTGTTCTTGTTTCGCCGGGCGTTCGGGGGGCTGTGATGTCCCAAATGATGGATCGGACTAATCTAATGCTTTTGGAAGCCATGTTTCCCAACGTATTTCCAACTGTCGGGCTTTTTCAGCCAAATAATTGTTGGAAAAGGGAATTTTCTTTGGAAAAACAGGGAATTTTCTCTGTCTAGTCTTCACGTTCAAGTTTCGCCAGGCGTTCGGGGTGCTGTGATGTCCAAAAAGACGAGTCAGACTTATTTAAAGCCTTTAGAAACCATGTTTCCCAACATATTTCCAATTGTCGGGCCTTTTTAGCCAAAAAATGGCCAGAAAGGGAATTTTTAATGGAAAAACATGGAATTTTCTTTGTCGAGTCTTCGTGTTCTTTTTTCACCAGGCGTTCAGGGGGCTGTGATTTCCAAAATGATCTAATGCTTTTTGAAGCCATGTATCCCAACAGATTTCCAACTGTCGGGCTTTTTCCACCAAAAAAGGTTGGAAAGGGAATTTTCTATGGAAAAACTGGGAATTTTCTCTGTGGAGTCTTCATGTTCTTGTTTCGCCGGGCGTTCAAGTGGCTGTGACGTCCAAAATGATTGGTTGGACTGAACTAATGCTTTTGGAAGCCATGTATCCCAATAGATTTCTAACTGTCGGGCATTTTGAACCAAAAAATGGCCGGAAAGGGAATTTTCAATGGAAAAACAGGGAATTTTCTCTGTGGAGACCTCGTGTTCTTGTTTCGCCGGGCATTCAGGGGGCTGTGAATTCCAAAATGATGGGTCGGACTGATCTAATGCTTTCGGAAGCCCTGATTCCCAACATATTTCCAATCGTCAGGCTTTTGCAGCCAAAAAATGGCCGGAAAGAGAATTTCTAAGGAAAAATAGGGAATTTTCTGTGTGGAGTTTTTATGTTATTGTTTCACCAAGCATTCAGGGGGCTGTGATGTCCAAAGAATGGGTTGGACTAATCTAGTGCTTTTGGAAGCCATCTTTCCCAACAAATTTCCAACTGTCGGGGTTTTTTATTAAAAAATGGCTAGAAATGGAATTTTCTATAGAAAAACAAGGTATTTTCGCTATGGAGTCTTCGCGTTCTTGTTTCCCCGGATGTTCAGGTGGCTGTGATTTCCAAAATGATGGGTTGAACTGATCTAATGCTTTTGGAAGCCATGTTTCCAAACAGATTTCCAACGTTCGGGCTTTTTCAGCCAAAAATGGTTGGAAAGGGAATTTTCTATGGAAAAACGGGGAATTTTCTCTATGGAGTCTTCGTGTTCTTGTTCCACCGGGCGTTCAGGGTACTGTGATGTCCAAAATGATGGGTCGGACTGATCTAATGCTTTTGGAAGTCATGTTTCCCAACAGATTTCCAACTGTCGATCTTTTTCAGCTAAAAAATGGCCGGAAAGGGAATTTTCTATGGAAAAACAGGGAATTCTCTCTTTGGAGTCTTCGTGTTCTTGTTCCGTCGGGCATTCAGGGTGCTGTGATGTCCTAAATGTTGGGTCAGACTGATGTAATGCTTTTGGAAGCCATGTATCCCAACATATTTCCAATTGTTGAGCTTTTTCTACCAAAAAAGGTCGGAAAGGGAATTTTCTATGGAAAAACAGGGAATTTTCTGTGTGGAGTCTTCGTGTTCTTGTTTTGCCGGGCGTTTGGGGTGCAGTGATGTCCCAAATGATGGATCGGACTGATCTAAAGCTTTTGGAAGCCATGTTTCTCGACGGATTTCAAATTGTTGGGCTTTTTCAGCCAAATAATGGCTGGAAAAGGGAATTTTCTTTGGAAAAACAGGGAATTTTCTCTGTGTAGTCTTCGCGTTGAAGTTTCGCCAGGCATTCGAGGTGCTGTGATGTCCAAAATGATGAGTCAGACTTAGTTAATGCGTTTGGAAACCATGTTTCCCAACAAATTTACAACTGTCGGGCCTTTTCAGCGAAAAAATGGCCAGAAAGGGAATTTTCAATAGAAAAACATGGAATTCTCTCGGTGGAGTCTTCTTGTTCTTGTTTCGCCGAGCGGTCAGGGGGCTGTGATTACCAAAATGATCTAATGCTTTTGGAAGCTTGTATCCCAATAGATTTCCAACTGTCAGTCTTTTTCCACCAAAAAAAGTCGGAAAGGGAATTTTCACTGTGCAGTCTTCATGTTCTTGTTTCGCCGGGCATTCAGGGGACTGTGATGTCCAAAATGATGGGTCGGACAGATCTAATGCTTTTGCAAGCGATGTTTCCCAACAGATTTCCAACTGACGGGCTTTTTGAACCAAAAAAGGTCGGAAAGGGTATTTTGTATGGAAAAACAGGGAATTTTCTCTGTGTAGTCTTCGTGTTCTTGTTTCGCCGGGCGTTCAGGGGGCTATGATGTCTAAACTGATGGGTCGAACTGATCTAATGTTTTTCAAGCCATGTTTCCCAATAGATTTCCAACTGTCGGGCTTTTCGAACCAAAAAAGGTCGGAAAGGGTATTTTGTATTGAAAAATAGGGAATTTTCTGTGTGTAGTCTTCGTGTTGTTGTTTCGCCAAGCGTTCAGGTGGCTATGATGTCCAAAAGAATGGGTCGGACTGATTTAGTGCTTTTGGAAGCCATGTTTCCCAACAGATTTCCAACTGTGGGACATTTTCAACCAAAAAATGGCCAGAAAGGGAATTTTCAATGGAACAATTGTGAATTTTCTTTGTGGAGTCCTCGTATTCTTGTTTCGTCGGGCATTCAGGGGGCTGTGATGTCTAAAATGAAGAGTCGGATCGATCTAATGCTTTCGGAAGCCATGATTCCCAACATATTTCCTACTGCCGGGCTTTTGCAATCAAAAGAATGAGTCTTCGTGTTGTTGTTTCGCCAAGCGTTCAGGTGGCTGTGATGTCCAAAAGAATGGGTTAGACTAATCTAATGCTTTTGGAAGCCTTGTTTCCCAACATATTTCCAATAGCCGGAAATAAAATTTTCTATAGAAAAACAGGGTATTTTCCCTATGGAGTTTTCGCGTTCTTGTTTCACCAGGCGTTCAGGTGGCTGTGATTTCCAAAATGATGGGTCGAACTGATCTAATGCTTTTGGAAGCCATGGTTCCAAACAGATTTCCAACGTTCGGGCTTTTTCAGCCAAAAATGGTTGGAAAGGGAATTTTTTATGGAAAAACAGGGAATTTTCTCTATGGAGTCTTCGTGTTCTTGTTCCGCCGGGCGTTCAGGGTACTGTGATGTCCAAAATGATGGGTCGGACTTATTTAATGCTTTTGGAAACCATGTTTCCCAACAAATTTCTAACTGTCGGTCTTTTTCAGCCAAAAAATGGCCGGAAATGGAATTTTTTATGGAAAAACAGGGAATTTTCTCTGTGGAGTGTTCGTGTTCTTGCTCCGCTGGGTGTTCAGGGTGCTGTGATGTCCAAATGATGGTTCCGACTGATCTAATGCTTTTGGAAGCCATGTATCCTAACATATTTCCAACTGTCAATTTTTTTCTACCAAAAAAGGTTGGAAAGGGAATTTTCTATGGGAAAACAGGGAATTTTCTCTGTGGAGACTTCGTGTTCTTGTTTCGCCGGGAGTTCGGGGGGCTGTGATGTCTGAAATGATGGATTGGACTGATCTAATGCTTTTGCAAGCCATGTTTCCCAACGGATTTCCAACTGTCGGGCTTTTTCAATCAAATAATGGCTGGAAAAGGGAATTTTCTTTGGAAAAACAGGGAATTTAGGCAATACAAGATTACTATTTTCGTCATTCATAACCTCTATGTGAGAAAAAAGCAGCATTACAAGCGTCCATATATGAAGTGATTAGTATAAAGTTATTAAACCTTTGACATCTATACCAATTCAATTTTTTTTTAAAAGGGTATAGAATGGGCAATGAGCTATGTCACACCTCGATCCTTGAATGCATGCCCATCCCTCGGCGGTCGATTAAATTGCGGTATCCCAGAACACATCGCCAACCCATTTATTTTAATGTACACGTGGAAGCGAATAAGTAAATCCCCTTACAACACAAAGATGGTATAGAAAAGCAGGGCCATAATTTTGAAAATCACAACACACTTTTATATACACTGCAAACTAAGTTATATACAACATTAGTTTATATTCACATTTCTACCAAACATGAAAGAACTACTAGTCCTTTAAGCGTTCGAATCCTCATCATCAAGAAGAATAAGGACTTTCTTAGTTCCAAAGTTAGATGAGATGAAATTAATCCCTTCGTCCTAATTATCAACTTGATGTTTTTGCTTCAATATATCAAAAATTAATTTATTTTGCAAGTAAGCAAGACCAATATGCTTACAAGATTCCCTAACATCAGGAATGAAGCTACAATACTCAAATTGATTTGAGAGCTTGGTGTAGATGGCTTTAGCAAAAGCCGTCTTACCAATGCCACCTATTCCATGGATGCCGACAAATAGGGTGGCACGAGAATTATTATCCGCAAATTTCATAACCTTCACCACGTGACTATCAATTCCGACCAAACGCTCAGGAATAACCAACTCAAACTTTTTCTTCAGCTGGCTCAACACTTTCTAAATCATTGATTTCACCAACTTTTCTTCGTATCTGGCACATGTCATAAGATTTCATATAGGCAGCAACAATAATTTTACATAGTTTATCTAATGAAAAGAACGAAATAAATATATCTACGGTTAAATAGAAAAACTTTGAGAATCGTTTTTGCCACACCTCCATATATATTTTTTATTTGCTGAGACTAAAATGGGAAATGCTGACGGTCGCTTCACATAGCGAGCCCCATTTTATCCTTACTCTTAACATAATTTACTGAGTTAGAAGAAACTTGAGGGTGTCGCTCATTAAACGTGCTTTTTCTTAAAGACATTAGGGATGACATGGGCGTGTCTTCGAAAATTTCAAAAGCATCTGAATGAGAAAAAAATACAAAAAGCCGAGATGTATCTAGTGCCTCCGATCACCAGCACTTTGCTCTTCTCGGCCATCTCGGAGGGTTCTTTTACGGTGGAGGCGCGGTTCTTCCCGGCGAACTTGCTTTGTCTCCTGCGGCAACTGTTGCTGCCCGGTGGCACGCATCGAGATGAATCGTCATTTTATTTTTATTCCAAAAGGGCATAATTGTCTTTTCGGTGAATTGACTTTCCCACCACCATCATCCTCCGCTCAGAAAATGAGTACACACAAAAGTGGACAACGAAAGCGGAAAAAATTTACGGTGGCGAATGAGTACATGACGTGAAATTTTTTGAAATAACAACTTGTCTTACCAAAAGTTGTCTAAATTTGATCGAGAAAATTGATTATTGTGTTGACCAAACCTCCATTGAGATAGAAAAAGAAATCAACAGTTCTGATTTATGATAGGCTGCGTGTTCTTTACAAAATTCAAAAATGATAACTGGACCACCACCACAGACCCAGCCACGGGTGAGTCGCGCAATGAGGATGCGGGGTTTCGAACCCTTCCCCCCTCGGTGGGGGAGAAAGCGCGAAACCCGATGTTGACTGTTACTTTCTCAAAACATACGTTACTTAATATGTTTTTCGTTGGAAATTCCTGACTTATGATTGGTTTAGGAAGACTGACCAAACGAATGCTTAGTTAGACAACAATCCACAGTATATCAGGTTTTGGAATAAGAATTTGGCTAGCGATTTATCCAGAGCCATCGCGCATGCCTCTTTTTCTACATGTTTGTTCCCTCGCAGCCTCTAAGAATCCCCCAAAACATTAACAATAATTCAAAATTGCGACAAGTTTGACAGTCGGTTTACGCTTGTTTTAACTTGTTATTCTTTTAGACGTGAAAGGTAATATGACATACAAAAATAGAGAAACCGGTGTCTTGGTGTTAGATTGGATTGGCCCATGAACCCATATCAAACTCCAAAACAAAAGCAACTTCTCAAAGCACTGCAGAGACGCGCCACATTGAACATTCATACTTTATAGTGTGTCCTCAGATTTGAGGGTTGTACATGCCATGTGATGATCAGCAGAAGCGACATTTCACACTAGGATCCTGTGAAGCAGCATCCTCTATTATTTATTACTGCATGGAGATGTGAGAAATTTATAAGCATGTTCAGTTTCGATAATCAAACAAATTGATCGAGGCATTGATCCACAGTCATGTATTTGACATCGGGGTAGAGCTCCGAAGCTTCCACTCCGAATGATGGCTCAATCTCGAAGTTCGTTTGGTCTCCTTTCACGAAGATAGAATGGTATAATGCCAAGAACAGGTTGCGCGGAGCCACCGCCTCTGCAAAATGATCCAACAAGCTTTAAATGTCAGAGAGAATAGAGACGATTTCAGGCACTTAAATCCAATAGAAATGCATCCCTAACCTTGAATGTTCTTTAGAACCTGCTCCTCTGGAACATACACCCTCTCTAGGGTCTTGCCGATCTTTCTCTCCCACAAAGACACGAGCTCATTCATCGAGTAGGTGTTGGCAGGAGGTTTGATATACAAAATTTTGTTTAAGGTCCTTGGGTCATCCACAGCTTTGATGGTATAGGTGCCGATGTCATCCTCATTGTTAAACACCGCTGCATATTGACGGGGAGAGTTTTACAATTTGGCTAGTAAATAAATCACGGAGCCATCTATCTTCCTAGGGTTACTTTCAGCTCACTTTGAAGAAGAATGATCTTATCAAACTGATTCATTAGACAACATGCAGACAAATGCATTCATATGTTCTTTTCCCAAACAAATACATAAAGAGAACCTTCATGATTTGCCCGCTAGGTGGTATGATGCCAAGATAAACCACAACAGAATCATATCATATATTAGTCTCTAAATTGAAGACTAATGGATGTAAGAGCCCCATTATCTCTAGACAAGGACGTTACCCTACAATTATCAAGCTTCAAGAATCGCCTCTCACTCTGATCACTACTGTAATTAATTCGTTGTTAATGTACAAAAAAAAAAAACTTAACTAATTAGAATACGCATTTCAACGAATTGCTTCTTACTTTTTGCATTTCCATCCCCGAAGATGACAACTTTATCTCTAGGGGGAGCTGTAGCCCCGAGCTGTGACAGTGTCCGAAGGTGGAAATTTCCAAAAGAGTTAGAAGCCACAAATGTATAAGGGATTCCCTCAGCCTCAACAAGGCGGCGAATCTTGGCCTTGATAGCATATCCAGTTTTTGCTGGCTCCACAGCATCGTTACGATCCGCATCATTTCCAAAATCTGAAGGCAAGAATCTCTAAATAGAAAATAATTGATTCAGAAGAGACATTTTTATTAGAAATCAACAAAAACTAGAGTGCATTCCCCTCATCCAACAAATTTACATGAGTTATGGCAAAACGACAAACCAAACTTATGTGAGACTGAATTTCACTTTTTTTCTTCAATATGTGACTCTAACAGAGCAACAATAAAAACAAACTTATAGGAGACTATATTTCAATTTTTTTTTAAAATATGTCACTATAAAAGAGTAAAAATTATTGTAAGTGAATCAAGACTAGCAATTAAGGTGTTGTTTGGTAACGCTCCGGGAAACTTTCTTTTTGTTTTTTGTTTTTTGTTTTTTGGTTCCTCAGCGTAGAAATAAAACAAAAACGCATTTGAAGGATTAAGTAGTTCATGTTTCTCATTATCGATCAAAGAGCAGGGTACATGACTGTAATCCATATTGATTTTTTAAAAGCTTTTGACTTTTTCGATGACCTAGAGGAAAAAACATAACCACAGTGAAGCCGGCATTGTCCGGTACTTGATTTTGACATAGTTAGCCTCAAATTTCACCAAGGACTTCTACACAAAGTCATGACCATTTAAAAAGGAAAGAAGTGAAGTCTACAAATAAAAAGTGAATCCACCCCATTTCATCAAAGCAGAGCCCACAACAAGAACGTGATAAACTCATACTAGAAGAAAATACTTAAGCTAACAATTAACACCAACGTATATCGTCAATCAAATGCTAAACAAAGAATAATAACTCGAAATGAAATTACTAGACACGGCACAACCTTGATATTCCCGGCTGCTTTGATGGCTGCAACAATCCTGTCTTGGTCTTCTAGCTGTGCTATCCCCACAGTAGAGATTACCACATCAACCTGCTTAATCGCACTCAACAGACTCTTTTGATCGTATATGTCTCCCTGAGAATCAAATAACCAAGAACATGGACAAACAATCAATAAAGTCAGAAACCATCAACCGATCTAATTTTGGTCAGTAGGAAGACTATGAAAAAGGAGAAATACGAAATCTAATGCAGATAAGACTTCAATACCTTCACCAGATGAGAAAAACTGTTGTGAAGAATTTTTTACTTTTTATTTTTAGAAAAAGCCGCTATCCACATAATTCTTGTCCATGCATTACCTATCAATCTTTTGAAAGGTTACGACAAGGTATTTGCAATGACATCTGAATTACAGATCAGCGGCGTGTACTTCTGTATAAAAATTCATCTACACAGTACGAAACATACGGAAATTTTCATAAGACTCGTTTAAAAATGTACTCGTTCGTTTCAGCATGCGAAGCTGAGCAGATTCGTCAATTAGTGTGAAAAACGAGAGGGAGATTGTTTCTGGTTTCGCCAACTTACGAGGCCGAAATATCAGGGAAGAGAAAAAGCACGCTGAATTGTAACGTGACTCCATCAACTCGATCTTGTGAAAGATTAAGATGAAAATTGACTCCGATACTACAGATTAAATGTTGGCTGGGTCCACCTTCATGTGAGGCCCAGCCAACATTAAATTTAAAAAAAGATGAAGAAGAGAACAAAACGAAACGAAAAGAAGTGGAGTGTCGTGCGTGGAGCTGTGCATCCGTCGAAAAAGAAAAGAGAGGAGAGAGAAACAGAAAACTGCAAGCAAGGGAGAAGAGAAGAATGGAAGAGGGCTGGAACATTGCGGCTGTGATTCGAAGGCCAAATATTGACGGAATCAGCTCAAATTTCAGTACGTTGTTCGTGACACCGAGGGCTACAAGTTGATGGTTTTTGTTCGTCGAGAACCATCCCCGAATTCTCCAGTTGCGGTTAAGGCTTTCTTGCTCCCAACTTGTTTGTCTACCTATGTGTTGAGAAAAAGATGATTGTAATGTTGATGTCGAGCCTCTAGTGTGTGACTAGGGAAGAATACTTTGTGTATCCTGCTATTCTTGGTGATTAGTGGATGTTTTGGGCAGTCCGTGGTTTTTCCCGCATTGGGTTTTCCACGTTAAATCATTGGTGTCATTATTTGCTTTGTCTACTTATTATTTCAGTGTTATATTTGCATATTGTTAGGCTATACACTGCTGGTTGTTGCTGGGGGCTAAGAGATTTCAAGTTGATTTAGTATTGGGGGAGAATTTGATCCTATATTGCGTTTGGCTGTGGCGAATTGTGTCCCGATTCTTGTGTATGAAGTTTGAATCATTCATGAAAGAACAAGGATAGGGTAAGACAAACTCCGATTCTTGTGTCTTTATGAAAAGATTGTCAGATAATGATTTTCTTATTCTCCTACTTTATGTGGATGATATGTTGATTGTTGGGCATGATGTCAAGAAAATCAAGAGCTTGAAAAATGAGTTGAGTAAGGCTTTTGCAATGAAAGACCTAGGCCCGGCTAAACAAATCTTAGGCATGAGAATTACTCGTGATAGGAAGAATAAGAAATTGTGGTTATCCAAGAGAAGTATATTTAGAAGGTGCTTGAAAGATTCAACATGAGCACATGTAAACCGGTGAGTACTCCACTTGCAGGCCATTTCAAGTTAAGTAGTAATGAGTGTCCTTCAAGGGAGAAAGAGAAGGTTGAGATGATGAACATTTCTTATGCATCAGCCGTGGGTAGTTTGATGTACGCCATGGTTTGTACAAGACCCGATATTGCTCATGCAGTTGGTGTTGTGAATAGATTTCTCTCTAATCTAGGTAAGAAGCATTGGATCGTTGTTAAATGGATTCTGAGATATCTTGGAGGCAATTCTACACTTTGCTTGTGTTATGGAAATGTAAAGCCTCAGTTGAGTGGCTACTCGGATGCGGACTATGCCGGTGATGTTGATTCCCGAAAATCCACATCGGGTTTTATAATAATCTTTGCAGGGGGAGCTGTTTCATGGCAATCAAGATTGCAAAAATATACTGCTTTGTCTACAACTGAAGTGGAGTATATTGCTATTACCAAAGGAGGTAAAGAACTTTTGTGGATGGAAAAATTCCTACAAGAGTTGGGCTTGAAGCAAGAGAAGTTTGTTCTATATTGCGATAGCATGAGTGCCATCCATCTTAGCAAGAATCGGGTGTTTCATTCAAGATCGAAGCAAGTTGATGTGAAGTATCATTGGATCCGAGAAATGCTAGAAGAGAAGCTCTTCCTACTTGAGAAAGTTCATACCGACAACAATAAGTCCGACATGATGACCAAAGCCTTACCCGTGGTGAAGCTTGACGCTTGTAGAAGAAAAAGGGGCATGACAAACCTTCCCACATGAGGTGGAGGGGGAGATTTGTTGGCTAGGTCCACCTTCATGTGAGGCCCAGCAAGCATTAAATAAATAAAAAAAAGAAAAAAAGAAGAAAAATCATAAAAAAAGAAGTGGAGTGTCGTGCATGGAGGTGTGCATCCGTCGAAAAAGAAAAAGGAGGAGAGAGAAATAGAAAACTGCAAACAAGGGAGAAGAGAAAAAAGGAAGAGGGCTGCAACTTTGCGGCTTTGATTTGAAGGCTAAATATTGACAGAATCGGCTCGAATTTCAGTATGTTGTTCGTGAGATTGAGGGCTACAAGTTGATGATTTTTGTTCATCGAGAACCATCCCCAAATTCTCCAGTTGCGGTTAAGGTTTTCTTGCTCCTAACTTGTTTGTCTACCTATGTGGTGAGAAAAAGATTATTGTAATGTTGATGTTGAGCCTCTAGTGTGTGACTAGAGAAGAATACTTTGTGTATTATACTATTCTTGGTGATTAGTGGATGTTTTTGGGCGGTCCGTGGTTTTTCCCGCGTTGGGTTTTCCACGTCAAATCCTTGGTGTCATTATTTGCTTTGTCTACTTATTATTTCGGCATTATATTTGCATATTGTGAGGCTATACATTGCTGGTTGTTGTTGGAGGCTAAGAGATTTTAAGTTGATTTAGTATCGGGCAAGAAATTGATCCTAGATTGCGTTTGGCCGTGGTGAATTGTGTCCTCGGGTTCTCCCCAAATTTAAAGACATTTCTCGGAATTCCGAGCAAGATCAAATGGCAAGGGATGCTTCAATTCCTTGAAGCAGCACCGAATGTGGGAAACTAACGGAATCACATGTGAATAACTACTCACATGGACTAGGTTCACGCCTAAGCTCTTGAAACCTTTGATGATTTCGGCGTTGGTGGGGTTGGAGAGGGTGGACTCCGTCTCGAGAACAAAGGTAGGGTGACCGGACATCGCACATGCTTTCACGATAAACTTTCCAATGTATCCGGCGCCTCCGATCACCAAGACTTTGCTCATCTCTGCCATCTTGGAGGGTTTTTTCACAGCGGGCGTGGTGTTTTCCGGTGAACTTGATCGGTCTCTGACGTGACTTTGCTGTATCTGGAGAGAGAGAGAGAGAGAGAGAGAGAGAGGGAGAGAGAGAGCTAACAGGTGGGGGTTCTTATCTTTAGGATGGGACGAAGTGTCATTGGATGATTCTGGAAGGGTGTAATTGTCTTATCGTTCAAATAATTTTTCTTGTTGAGGTTATCCTTTACTAGAAAAAGGGTACATGGAAAGTGGGAAAATAGATGGAAGATAACGATTTTGTTTCATTTAAGTGATTATTTAAATTCTTGAGAAATAAAATACTTAACTTAGCAAACAAACAAGAAAATTTAATTTTGATGGTCCTATGAATTTAAGTAATCGTAATTGATGAGGAACTAGTCCAAACTACTTTTTTACGTTGACTTTTATCATATGAAAAAAACAGGGGTATAAAATGGGCAATGAGCTACTCTACATCCATATGGTAGCATGATATCATAAAGCTTGATAGCCGCCATGCTATTGTTTCGAGGTTCAATGAATTCTTTTTCTTGAAAGGGTTGATCACAAGATTACCCTTCTTTAATTAATTAGGCAATACAAGATTACTATTTTCATAATTCATAACCTCTATGTGAGAAAAAAACAGCATTACGAGTGTCCATATGTGGAGTGATTAGTAGAAAGTTATTAAACCTTTGACATCTATACCAATTCAATTTTTTTTAAAAGGGTATAAAAACGGCAATGAGCTACTCTACATCCATATGTAGCATGATATCATAGGGCTTGATAGCCCGCCATGCTATTGTTTCGAGGTTTAATGAATTCTTTTTCTTGGGAGGGTTGATCACAAGATTACCCTTCTTTAATTAATTGGCCAATACAAGATTACTATGTTTGTAATTCATAACCTCTATGTGAGAAAAAAGCAGCATTACGAGTGGCCATATATGGAGTGATTAGTAGAAAGTTGGTAAACCTTTGACATCTATGCCAATTCCACTTTTCTTTAAAAAGGGTATAAAATGGCAATGAGCTCCTCTACATCCATATGGTAGCATGATATCATAGAGCTTCATAGTCGCCATGCTATTGCTTCGAGGTTCCATGAAGTCTTTTTCTTGGGAGGATTGATAACAAGATTACCCTTCTTTAATTAATTAGGCAATACAAGATTACTATTTTTGTAATTCATAACCTCTATGTGAGAAAAAAGCAGCATTACGAGTGTCCATATGTGGAGTGATTAGTAGAAAGTTATTAAACCTTTGACATCTCTACCAATTCAATTTTTTTTTTAAAAGGGTATAAAAACGGCAATGAGCTACTCTACATCCATATGGTAGGATGATATCATAGGGCTTGATAGCCCGCCATGCTATTGTTTCGAGGTTTAATGAATTCTTTTTCTTGGGAGGGTTGATCACAAGATTACCCTTCTTTAATTAATTGGCCAATACAAGATTACTATGTTTGTAATTCATAACCTCTATGTGAGAAAAAAAGCAGCATTACGAGTGGCCATATATGGAGTGATTAGTAGAAAGTTGGTAAACCTTTGACATCTATGCCAATTCCACTTTTCTTTAAAAAAGGGTATAAAATGGCAATGAGCTCCTCTACATCCATATGGTAGCATGATATCATAGAGCTTCATAGTCGCCATGCTATTGCTTCGAGGTTCGATGAAGTCTTTTTCTTGGGAGGATTGATAACAAGAATACCCTTCTTTAATTAATTAGGCAATACAAGATTACTATTTTCGTAATTCATAACCTCTATGTGAGAGAAAAGCAGCATTACGAGCATCCATATAGTGATTAGTATAAAGTTATTAAACCTCTGACATCTATACCAATTCAAAATTTTTTTTTTTTTTTTTGAAAAAGGGTATGGAATGGGCAATGAGCTATGTCACACCTGGATCCTTGAATGCGTGCCCATCCTTCGGCAGTTGATTAAATTGCGACATCCGAGAACACGTCGCCGACCCATTTATTTTAATGTACACGTGGAAGTGAATAAGTATCCCCTGACAACACGAAGATGGTATAGAAAAGCAGGGCCATAATTTTGAAAATCACAACACACTTTTATATACACTGCAAACTAAGTTCTATACAACATTAGTTTATATTCACACGTCTACCAAACATGAAAGAACTACTAGTCCTTTAAGCGTTCGAATCCTCATCATCAAGAAGAATAAGGACTTTCTTAGTTCCAAAGTTAGATGAGATGAAATTAATCCCTTCGTCCTTATTATCAACTTGATTTTTTTCCTTCAATATATCAAAAATTAATTTATTTTGCAAGTAAGCAAGACCAATATGCTTACAAGATTCCCTAACATCAGGAATGAAGCTACAATACTCAAATTGATTTGAGAGCTTGGTTAGATGGTTTTAGCAAAAGCCGTCTTACCAATGCCACCTATTCCATGGATGCCGACAAATAGGGTGGCACGAGAATTATTATCCGCAAATTTCATAACCTTCACCATGTGACTATCAATTCCGACCAAATGCTCAGGAATAACCAACTCAAACTTTTTCTTCAGCTGGCTCAACACTTTCTGAATAATTGATTTCACCAACTTTTCTTCGTATCTGGCACATGTGATAAGATTTCATATAGGCAGCAACAATAATTTTACATAGTTTATCTAATGATAGGAACGAAATAAATATATCTACGGTTAAATAGAAAAACTTTGAGAATCGTTTTTGCCACACCTCCATACATATTTTTTATTTGCTGAGACTAAAATGGGAAATGCTGACGGTCGCTTCACATAGCGAGCCCCGTTTTATCGTTACTCTTAACATAATTTACTGAGTTAGAAGAAACTTGAGGGTGTCGCTCATTAAACGTGCTTTTTCTTAAAGACATTAGGGATGACATGGGCGTGTCTTCGAAAAATTTCAAAAGCATCTGAATGAGAAAAAATACAAAAAGCCGAGATGTATCTAGTGCCTCCGATCACCAGCACTTTGCTCTTCTCGGCCATCTCGGAGGGTTCTTTTACGGTGGAGGCGCGGTTCTTCCCGGCGAACTTGCTTTGTCTCGTGTGGCAACTGTTGTTGCCCGGTGGCACGCATCGAGATGAATCGTCATTTTATTTTTATTCCAAAAGGGCATAATTGTCTTTTCGGTGAATTGACTTTCCCACCACCATCATCCTTCGCACAGAAAATGAGTACACACAAAAGTGGACAACGAAAGGCGGAAGAAATTTACGGTGGAGAATGAGAACATGACGTGAAATTTTTTGAAATAACGACTTGTCTTACCAAAAGTTGTCTAAATTTGATCGAGAAAATTGATTATTGTGTTGACCAAACCTCCATTGAGATAGAAAAAGAAATCAACAGTTCTGATTTATGATAGGCTGCGTGTTCTTTACAAAATTCAAAAATGAAAACTCTCTTGTCAAAAACAGATTTTTTTTTTTTTTTTGTAATCTGGGAACCCCCGAATAGCCGGCAGCCGGCGAGGTAAACCCGGGGGGAACTGGACCACCACCACAGACCCAGCCACGGGTGAGTCGCGCAATGAGGATGCGGGGTTTCGAACCCCTCCCCCCTCAGTGGGGGAGAAAGCGCGAAACCAGATACTGTTGACTGTTACTTTCTTAAAAAATACGTTACTTAATATGTTTTTCATTGGAAATTCCTGACTTATGATTGGTTTAGGAAGACTGAACCAAATGAATGCTTAGTTAGACAACAATCCACAGTATATCAGGGTTTGGAATAAGAATTTGGCTAGAGATTTATCCAAAGCCATCGCGCATGCCTCTTTTTCTGCATGTTTGTTCCCTCGCAGCCTCTAAGAATCCCCCAAAACATTAACAATAATTCAAAATTGCGACAAGTTTGATAGTCGGTTTACGCTTGTTTTAACTTGTTATTCTTTTAGACGTGAAAGATAATATGACTTACAAAAATAGAGAAACCCGTGTCTTGGTGTTAGCTTGGATTGGCCCATGAACCCATATCAAACTCCAAAACAAAAGCAACTTCTCCAAGCACTGCAGAGACGCGCCACATTGAACATTCATACTTTATAGTGTGTCCTCAGATTTGAGGGTTGTACATGCCATGTGATGATCAACAGAAGCGACATTTCACACTAGGATCCTGTGAAGCAGCATCCTGTATTATTTATTACTGCAAGGAGATGTGAGAAATTTATAAGCATGTTCGGTTTCGATAATCAAACAAATTGATCGAGGCATTGATCCACACTCGTGTATTTGACATCGGGGTAGAGCTCCGCAGCTTCCACTCCGAATGATGGCTCAATGTCGAAGTTCGTTTGGTCTCCTTTCACGAAGATAGAATGGTATAATGCCAAGAATAGGTTGCGCGGAGCCACCGCCTCTGCAATATGATTGGACAAGCTTTAAATGTCAGAGAGAATAGAGACGATTTCAGGCACTTAAATCCAATAGAAATGCATCCCTAACCTTGAATGTTCTTCAGAACCTGCTCCTCTGGAACATACACCCTCTCTAGGGTCTTGCCGATCTTTCTCTCCCACAAAGACACGAGCTCATTCATCGAGTAGGTGTTGGCAGGAGGTTTGATATACAAAATTTTGTTTAAGGTCCTTGGGTCATCCACAGCTTTGATGGTATAGGTGCCGATGTCATCCTCATTGTTAAACATCGCTGCATATTGACGGGGAGAGTTTTACAATTTGGCTAGTAAATAAATCACAGAGCCATCTATCTTCCTAGGGTTACTTTCGGCTCACTTTGAAGAAGAATGATCTTATCAAACTGATTCATTAGACAACATGCAGACAAATGCATTCATATGTTCTTTTCCCAAACAAATACATAAAGAGAACCTTCATGATTTGCCCGCTAGGTGGTATGATGCCAAGATAAACCACAACAGAATCATATCATATATTAGTCTCTAAATTGAAGACTAATGGATGTAAGAGCCCCATTATCTCTAGACAAGGACGTTACCCTACAATTATCAAGCTTCAAGAATCGCCTTTCACTCCGATCACTACTGTAATTAATTCGTTGTTAATGTACAAAAAAAAACTTAACTAATTAGAATACACATTTCAACGAATTGCTTCTTACTTTTTGCATTTCCATCCCCGAAGATGACAACTTTATCTCTAGGGGGAGCTGTAGCCCCGAGCTGTGATAGTGTCCGAAGGTGGAAATTTCCAAAAGAGTTAGAAGCCACAAATGTATAAGGGATTCCCTCAGCCTCAACAAGGCGGCGAATCTTGGCCTTGATAGCATATCCAGTTTTTGCTGGCTCCACAGCATCGTTACGATCCGCATCATTTCCAAAATCTGAAGGCAAGAATCTCTAAATAGAAAATAATTGATTCAGAAGAGACATTTTAATTAGAAATCAACAAAAAACTAGAGTGCATTCCCCTCATCCAACAAATTTACATGAGTTGTGGCAAAAAGACAAACCAAACTTATGTGAGACTGAATTTCACTTTTTTCTTGAATAAGTGACTCTAACAGAGCAACAATAAAAACAAACTTATATGAGACTATATTTCAATTTTTTTTTTTTAATATGTGACTATAACAGAGTAAAATTATTGTAAGTGAATCAAGACTAGCAATTAAGGTGTTGTTTGGTAATGCTCCGGGAAACTTTGTTTTCTTTCTTTTTTCTTTTTGGTTCCTCAGTGTAGAAATAGAACAAAAATGCATTTGAAGGATTAAGTAGTTCATGTTTCTCATTATCGATCAAAGAGCAGGGTACATGACTGTAATCCATATTGAGTTTTTAAAAGCTTTTGACTTTTTCGATGACCTAGAGGAAAAAATATAACCTCAGTGAAGCCGGCATTGTCCGGTACTTGATTTTGACATAGTTAGCCTCAAATTTTACCGACGACTTCTACACAAAGTCATGACCATTTAAAAAGGAAAGAAGTGAAGTCTACAAATAAAAAGTGAATCCACCCCATTTCATCAAAGCAGAGCCCACAACAAGAACGTGATGCACTCATACTAGAAGAAAATACTTAAGCTAACAATTAACACCAACGTATATCGTCAATCAAATGCTAAGCAAAGAATAATAACTCGAAATGAAATTACTAGACACGGCACAACCTTGATATTCCCGGCTGCTTTGATGGCTGCAACAATCCTGTCTTGGTCTTCTAGCTGTGCTATCCCCACTGTAGAGATTACCACATCAACCTGCTTAATCGCACTCAACAGACTCTTTTGATCGTATATGTCTCCCTGAGAATCAAATAACCAAGAACATGGACAAACAATCAATAAAGTCAGAAACCATCAACCAATCTAATTTGGGCCAGTAGGAAGACTATGAAAAAGGAGAAATACGAAATCTAATGCAGATAAGACTTCAATACCTTCACCAGATGAGAAAAACTGTTGTGAAGAATTTTTTACTTTTTATTTTTAGAAAAAGCCGCTATCCACATAATTCTTGTCCATGCATTACCTACCAATCTTTTGAAAGGTTACGACAAGGTATTTGCAATGACATCTGAATTACAGATCAGCGGCGTGTACTTCTGTATAAAAATTCATCTACACAGTACGAAACATACGGAAATTTTCATAAGTCTCGTCTAAAAATGTACTCGTTCGTTTCAGCATGCGAAGCTGAGGAGATTCGTCAATTAGTGTGAAAAACGAGAGGGAGATTGTTTCTGGTTTCGCCAACTTACGAGGCCGAAATATCAGGGAAGCGAAAAGCACGCTGAATTGTAACGTGACTCCATCAACTCGATCTTGTGAAAGATTAAGATGAAAATTGACTCCGATACTACAGATTAATTGTTGGCTGGGTCCGCCTTCATGTGAGGCCCGGCCAGCATTAAATTTAAAAAAAGAAGAAGAAGAAGAAAACAAAACGAAACGAAAAGAAGTGGAGTGTCGTGCGTGGAGCTGTGCATCCGTGGAAAAAGAAAAGAGAGGAGAGAGAAACAGAAAACTGCAAGCAAGGGAGAAGAGAAGAAAGGAAGAGGGCTGCAACTTTGCGGCTTTGATTCAAAGGCCAAATATTGACGGAATCAGCTCAAATTTCAGTATGTTGTTCGTGAGACCGAGGGCTACAAGTTGATGGTTTTTGTTCGTCGAGAACCATCCCCGAATTCTCCAGTTGCGGTTAAGGCTTTCTTGCTCCCAAATTGTTTGTCTACCTATGTAGTGAGAAAAAGATGATTGTAATGTTGATATTGAGCCTCTAGTGTGTGACTAGAGAAGAATACTTTGTGTATCCTGCTATTCTTGGTGATTAGTGGATGTTTTTGGGTGGTCCGTGGTTTTTCCCGCATTGGGTTTTCCTGGATATTTCAGTGTTGTATTTGCATATTGTGAGGCTATACATTGCTGGTTGTTGCTGGTGGCTAAGAGATTTCAAGTTTATTTAGTATTGGGGGAGAATTTGATCTTAGATTGCGTTTGACAGTGGGGAATTGTGTCCCGATTCTTGTGTCTTTATGAAAAGATTCTCAGATAATGATTTTCTTATTCTCCTACTTTATGTGGATGATTTGTTGATTGTTGGGCATGATGTCAATAAAATCAAGAGCTTAAAAATCTTAGGCATGAGAATTACTTAGGCATGAGTTGAGTAAAGCTTTTGCAGTGAAAGACCTAGACCCGGCTAAACAAATCTTAGCATGAGAATTACTCGTGATAGGAAGAATAAGAAATTGTGGTTATCTCAAGAGAAGTATATTGAGAAGGTGCTTGAAAGATTCAACATGAGCCCATGTAGACTGGTGAGTACTCCAGTTGCAGGCCATTTTAAGTTAAGCAGTAATGAGTGTCCTTCAAGGGAGAAAGAGAGGGTTGAGATCATGAAAATTCCTTATGCATCGGCCGTGGGTAGTTTGATGTACGCCATGGTTTGTACAAGACCCGATATTGCTCATGCTGTTGGTGTTGGGAGAAGAGAAGAAAGGAAGAGGGCTACAACTTTGCGGCTTTGATTCGAAGGCCAAATATTGACAAAATCGGCTCAAATTTCAATATGTTGTTCGTGAGACCGAGGGCTACAAGTTGATGATTTTTGTTTGTCGAGAACCATTCCCAAATTCTCCAATTGCGATTAAGGTTTTCTTGCTCCTAACTTATTTGTCTACCTATGTGGTGAGAAAAAGATTATTGTAATGTTGATGTTGAGCCTTTAGTGTGTGACTAGAGAAGAATACTTTGTGTATCATGCTATTCTTGGTGATTAGTGGATGTTTTTGGGCGGTCCGTGGTTTTTCCTCCATTGGGTTTTCCACGTTAAATCCTTGGTGTTGTTATTTCCTTTGTCTACTTATTATTTCGGTGTTATATTTGCATATTGTGAGGCTATACATTGCTCGTTGTTGTTGGGGGCTAAGAGATTTTAAGTTGATTTAGTATCGGGGGAGAAATTGATGCTGGATTGCGTTTGGCCGTGGTGAATTGTGTCCCCGGGTTCTCCCCAAAATTAAAGACATTTCTTGAAATTCCGAGCAAGATGAAATGGCAAGGGATGCTTCAATTCCTTGAAGCAGCACCGAACGTGGGAAACTAACGGAATCACACGTGAATAACTACTCACATGGACTAGGTTCACGCCTAAGCTCTTGAAACTTTTGATGATTTCAGCATTGGTGGGGTTGGAGAGGGTGGACTCTGTCTCGAGAACAAAGGTAGGGTGACCAAACTTCGCACATGCTTTCACGATGAACTTTCCAATGTATCCGGCGCCTCCGATCACCAAGACTTTGCTCATCTCTGCCATCTTGGAGGGTTTTTTCACAGTGGGCGTGGTGTTTTCCGGTGAACTTGATCGGTCTCTGACGTGACTTTGCTGTATCTTGAGAGAGAGAGAGAGAGAGAGAGAGAGAGAGAGAGAGAGAGAGAGCTAAAAGGTGGGGGTTCTTATCTTTAGGATGGGACGAATTGTCATTGGATGATTCTGGAAGGGTGTAATCGTCTTATCATTGAAATAATTTTTCTTGTTGAGGTTATCCTTTACAAGAAAAAGGGTAGATGGAAAGTGGGAAAATAGACGGAAGATAACGATTTTGTTTCATTTAAGTGATTATTTAAATTCTTGAGAAATAAAATACTTAACTTAGCAAACAAACAAGAAAATTTAATTTTGATGGTCCTATGAATTTAAGTAATCGTAATTGATGAGGAACTAGTCCAAACTACTTTTTTATGTTGACTTTTATCATATGAAAAAAACAGGGGTATGAAATGGGCAATGAGCTACTCTACATCCATATGGTAGCATGATATCATAGAGCTTGATAGCAGCCATGCTATTGTTTCGAGGTTCAATGAATTCTTTTTCTTGAAAGGGTTGATCACAAGATTACTATATTTGTAATTCATAACCTCTATGTGAGAAAAAAAACAGCATTATGAGTGTCCATATATGGAGTGATTAGTAGAAAGTTATTGAACCTTTGACAACTATACCAATTCAATTTTTTTTTTTCAAAAAAAGGGTATAAAATGGGCAATGAGCTACTCTACATCCATATGGTAGCATGGTATCATAGAGCTTGATAGCCCGCCATGCTATTGTTTTGAGGTTTAATGAATTCTTTTTCTTGGGAGGGTTGATCACAAGATTACTATGTTTGTAATTCATAACCTCTATGTGAGAAAAAAGCAGCGTTACGAGTGTCCATATATGGAGTGATTAGTAGAAAGTTGCTAAACCTTTGACATCTATGCGAATTCAATTTTTCTTAAGAAATGGTATAAAATGGCAATGAGCTACTCTTCATCCATATGGTAGCATGATATCATAGAGCTTCATAGTTGCCATGCTATTGCTTCGAGGTTCGATGAAGTCTTTTTCTTGGGAGGATTGATAACAAGATTACCCTTCTTTAATTAATTAGGCAATACAAGATTACTATTTTTGTAATTCATAAACTCTATGTGAGAAAAAAGCAGCATTACGAGTGTCCATATATGAAGTGATTAGTATAAAGTTATTAAACCTTTGACATATATACCAATTCAAAAAAAAAAAAAAAAAAAGGGTATAGAATGGGCAATGGGCTATGTCACACCTCGATCATTGAATGCATGCCTGTCCCTCGGCAGTTGATTAAATTGCGACATCCCAGAACACGTCGCCGACCCATTTATTTTAATGTACACGTGGAAGCGAATAAGTAAATCCCCTGACAACACGAAGATGGTATAGAAAAGCAGGGCCATAATTTTGAAAATCACAACACACTTTTATATACACTGCAAACTAAGTTATATGCAACATTAGTTTATATTCACACGTCTACCAAACACGAAAGAACTGCTAGTCCTTTAAGTGTTTGAATCCTCAACCGAAGGCTCTTGGGTCTCTAGCTCCGGGGAGCTCGGGTCTACCACTGAACCACCAGGATAGTCAACTGTACACTTGCCAAAAATGATCTCTAGCACCAACATAAGAATCTCAAATTCCAATAAGGGACCTTCTCTAGGTCCATTTCGCCCGTAACGATACCACGATCTAAATTGATCCAGTACCCTTTGGATAGACCCGCATCATCCCAGACAGTGGATCTCACGAGTTCGTAGACCTAGTCTCCTTAGCTCTCAGGAAGGGGAATCTAAGAGATTTGTTTTGTGACCTTCTTTGATTGGCCAAAACGCTCAGGAGGAACAACCATCTAAGGACCTGTAAATGTTAGTCCACGATGGGGTGAGACGATGTCTCAACAAGTTTACCCCCTAAACTCCGACTAGGAAGGAAATACACCTAAAAGCTGTTTATACACACACAAGATAGCAGACTTACCTCGCCACAGTTCCTTCCTGCAAGTTAGTACAATTCATGATCTCAACCAATCCACTCAATTCAAATCAAACCATCGATCAACTAGTCAATTAGCTCAATTCCAAACCAACATTACTATCTATCAATTCAATACCATATATCAATCCTCTGATATCGTCACTACTCACAACAGTTGCAATATATGGTCATAGTTCACTCAAGCTGATAAAATGATCTTAGCTCACTCAAGTTGATATAGATATATTGATCGTGTTTGCTCAAGTTGATAAAATGATCATAGGCTGATGTATATATATATATAGATCGTGCTCACTCAAGTTGATAAAATGATCTTGGCTTACTCAAGTTGATAAATCACCACATTAAAAATACTCGATCAAATAATTGTGTGTGGATACACGATTGACATGTGCCAAAATTTCAATATCTTTCTTTTATAAATTTCCACTAATTAAAATAGTCCAAAAACACATTTTTGGCGATGTAAACCGATGCCCGATATTTTCCAAATTAAATATCGAAATTATCTAATTTAGGAATAAATACCCAAAATTATAATTCTCACTCAATTTGCACAATCTAGCATTCAATTAAATAAACCAAGCATACCATTCCAATCGGCATGAAATTTCGGTCACTGGCTATCTCAGTATAATTTTAAAAAATTAATAAATAAGTAAATAAATACTAAAATTAATTAAATAAATACAAATAAATGCCATAAATAGAGACTTAGGTCAGAAAAGCCTGATTAAATATCAAAAAGGGCTCGGAAATTTCCAAACCTATCTAGATATATAATACAACCCAACTAGTTGCTAATTAAGCTAATCTAACCAACTAACATGCAATAACGAGTAATTAAATCTCTAAACTATTCTAACTAACCACCTAAACCATACTTAACTTAAAATAATCAACCCTTAAGCATAATTAACTCCATAAGCAGAGTGTTATGAGTAAATTCACCGGTTTTGAAATCTGATGAGTCCACGATGATGGCAAAGTGGAGATGGGCAACAAACTCCGAAGCGGCAGCACATTATGAGGCTCGGAAGCAATCCTAAATGGGCCTTGAAGCCCATGGAGGTTTGCTAGTCTCAGCTTCTGGTTGTTAGGTTGAAAGGCTGAGCTGGGTGACGAGCTGAGCTAGAAAGGCCAAGGTGGCTAGCGGATCGCTGTAGCGGGCGATGGCGATGATCAACGGTGGTTGAAAGGCGATGGAGACGGCTTAGGCAGCTGGACAGGAGCTCGACTGGGCCTGAGGAGGCTTAGGGGATAGGCTTAACACGCAGGATAGTGGGTTGGAGGTGGATGGCTAGACAGCACACGACGGGGTGTGACATCCCAGATTTTCAGTCTTGTTTTCTACTGAATAAATCGGGCATTTCATTGACGCGCCTATAGGGCTGTTCTCAGAGCTAATCACTCTCGAAATAACTAGACTATCAAGGGAAGCCATTAAGGAATTTTAATGCAATAAACTTGAGAATTCGACCAAGAATCGACTGCTCGATAGTGCTCATCTGCCGAGATCATTACGACACAGATATGACTCGATTAGAGATCAGAGATAGGTGGGTTCGATTAAGATGAGTGGTTAAACATGGATGATCCCACTAAATTGCAAAATTCTCATCGACCGGCACTAGTTTGATTTTACTATCGTTTTGGTATCCTATGTCCGTATTTGAATCCTCGAGATTTTCACGACAACCGAGAGTCATCATTGTGTCGAGTGGGTTCATTGTGGCTCAAAGAAAATCGACCACGGGTATTTTGCACTAAAAATCTTTGAAAACTACTCGGTAGTTTAGGTCATGTTAAAAACGCGCCGAATGGAAATTAACCATGAATTTGAGTCCGATTTCAGAAATTAAAGATTCTATCATGTCACAATAAATTCTAAGAACGTCGACTCAGTCTCAAAAGATTTTTCAGAGATTCCAAGATTTTTATGGAAAATTGATTTGGACGTCGCAGAAAATTAACGAATATTCAGATTGGCCAAATTGAAGAGATTTTCGACTTGCAAACTGAGCTCTATGGTGAAGGGGATTTGCAGAAATCATGTGGACTAAAACATGAAATTCGGAGCCTAGGATGAGAGGGTGCATTAATTGCATCAAAACTTGGGTAATTGGTGGAAATTATATTGGGAAAGTATTAGGGGACTTGGAATTCAGTGGAGGGGATAAATCCATTGACTTTACCCCTAAATCCTACTTTCTTTTCATAAAGCAAAACCAGCTAGCCTCCCGTCGTTGTCTCTCGCTCCCTCCGTCTCTATCTCTTCCTCTCTCCTTCACAACCTTGGTCTTCTGCTTTTTCTTTTAAAATTTTCTTTCCTCTCTTAGACGAGATGTTCCTGCTCTCCTTCATTTCCCTCCTTCGGACAGCCCATATTCCATTGAGTTCCCCAGTTGAATGCGTCCAACACTTGCTGCTCTTTGTTCAACACTCTCTCCATAGAAGCCCTTTTCGTTTGATTGCATATCCTCATGCCAGCTGCCCCACTTCAACGAAGTAGCGCCACCCCACACTTGGCCCAACTTTCCTTTGTGTCTTCATCCAGCTGCTGCGAGACTAGCATCTCCCCTGAAGCCACGCGTCTTCAATAGCACAGCAACAATGCCCGCGTCACCCTCCATTTTCCTTCGTGTGCGTTAGTCAATGCTCAGCTTCAACATCTTCGTTTCGTCCGCGACGCCTGCCCCATCCACACGTCCACTTCATCCACGATGCCACCAACATTCATTTCCCTTGCTGCTTCCTTTGTTTGGCCCAGTAGCAATGAATGAAGCCCAGCTTCACCTATTCCTCGGCCCAACAGTCTTCAAGAGTCTAGTAGCCCAAGTCTTTAGCCATCTCAGCTCAAGTGAGCCCAAAAGCTCCGTGAAGGTCAGTCAAGTAGCCCGCAAATTGAAGCCCACAAAATTGCAGCTCCAATTCAGTCTCGTGGGCCTAGTGAATTAAGTCCATTCAACTCATGAATTGAAGCCCAAGTGAGATTAGCCCGAAAATTCAGCAAGCCCAAGCCCAAGTCTAAGCCCAGAAATTTCTATGGGCTTGCAAGGCTTTTGGGCTTGGCCCGAGTGTCTACCGACGCCGCCGAAAAATCGTCGTTGAGGTGTTCCAATCTTTGCTTTGCACAAGTGAGTAAACTCACTAATCCTTGCTTAGTAGACTAATTATGCTTCAGGGTTCATTACTGTTAATTAAGTAGGATTATGTGGTTAGATTAGAGTAGATTAGTGATTATTAATTAATGGTGATGCATATTAGACATTTTGATTGTGCAATTAGCAAGTAGATATAGTCTACTATTTATTGAATGTATCTCGGGATTTTTCCCGACCCTTATTGGGCTTCAATTAGGCAATACGGGCCTAAATTGGACTTTTAGCAATTAATTATTTATTTTTCTGAAAATTCAATTGAAATGGCAGTTACCGGAAATTTCATGCTGATCATTGTGATGTAGTCCATTTATTTATTTGAGCTCTATGTTGTGTGGAATTTAATTAATTGTGCAATTTGAGAAATTATTCCTAAATTGATTGGAATTGAATGAAAATTGAGTGATTAACTAGTAGATGGCTGAGTATATTCATTTTAGCTCCAATAATGCGTTGATGGGCTAAAGTAGAGAGAATTACAGGAATGAAATGGGAATTTTCTTGGCTAAGACTAGTCAGGTATGACGGGCGTGGTTTGGTGATTAAGGATATCACTAGCGAAAACAGTGCCTTTAAGACCGCACATAGATTGTTTGACTTGTGGCAGGCATGGTTCGGTGATGGGGAATATCATTGGCGAAAATGGCACCTTAAAGAATGCACATAGACTGTCGGTGACCAATGACAGGCGTGGTTCTGTGATTGGGAATATCACTGGCGAAAACGGCACCTTAAAGAACCAAGTAGACTGTCGGTGACCTATGACGGGCATGGTTCGGTGATTGAGAATATCACTGGTAAAAACGGCGCCTTAAAGAATGCACGTAGACTATTTGTTACCCACATCACTTGGCGAAAACGATGCCCGAGAGACTTATATGTCTCTGTGACTCGATATACTAGTGAAAGTCATGTCACCTTGGCAAAAACAATGCTCGAGAGCATTAATGGAGCTCTGTGACTAAGTGTACAATTGGAGGTTATATAATGGGATGTAAATGACCTAGAAGAGGTCTGACTGACATGCAATCGATTAGGTTGATTGATCAATTGTTTGATTTGATGTCATGATTTGATTGATTGCTTGATGCAAGATATGAGGCATATGTGTGTAACCTTGAATTGCAGGTTGGGACTGATGCCAAGATATGTCTTTTGACTCGTGCTGTGCTAAGGTAACCATGTGGTGTATTGGTTTACTAATCGAGTCTTAGTGGGGTAGAACTTGTTGAGACGCACTCTCAATGGTTATTGTATAACCATTTCAGGCTCCTAGATGAGCCTAAGGAGGAGGAACTAGAAGAGGACGATGAGCCATAAAAAGATGAAGAGCTTGAGGGAAACGAGCTTAGTGAAGAATAGTCAGAAGAGGATCAAGATGATCTTGAGCATGACCCGGATGAGGATTGAGATCTCATCCTCTTTTGTGAACCCTGTATATGTGTGGATAGAGTGAGACTACAAAGTTGTGAATAGTTTTGTGAAGTACTTTAAGTTATGTTTTGTATAAAAGTATGGTTGTGGATTTCAATATGAATGGGGATTATAACTGCTTCCGCATGTGCTATTAAAAATGAAAAGGGTCCGTGATACATAGTCCTGGGATATTGCATTCCAAAATTGACCAAGCAGAAGGATGTGTGTGTGCCCGAGGATAGGGGCATGACATCCCCTTTTTGTGGTATTAGAGTGAAGTTCAAGATTGAAGTGATAAGGAGCGTTGACCATGGGATAGTTGGTAGGAAAAGCCTTTAAATTCATGCTAGTGCATGTCCGTGTTAGCTGGATGCTAGAATTGCTTGTTGTTTGAATCGTTCCATTTCTAATTTGGTGTTGAATTGGAAATAGGTGTTAGTTGATTAAAGCTACACCATAAGTGATCGGGAGCCGAGAACTCTTGCTAAGAGGGCTAGTAGGGCCGTGACTCGGTGTAGAACACTGACCAGGGTCAGTGCCTAAGGAGGCCGTGGTAAAGCGCCAACTGTGGCTAGCGCTAGTGGTGAAGCACCACCTTCTGTTGGTGCTGGGGTAGTAGCCCTTGATGATCCCAGGTTTAATGGGATCATTCGTGTATTGGAAGTGATGGGTACAAGATTAGATCAACAAGCTGCTACAGTTGAAGCCGCCGCTGTTGCTGCCGTCATTGAGGCCGCCCTTGCTGCTGCACTTGCCGTTGCTCCAGCCGCCGCAAATGTTGACGGTCCACCGAGGATTGTGGTCGCTGCAAGACCAATCCATAAACTGGTAGAGCAATTCCTGAAATTGAATCCACCATTGTTCACCGGGATAGGAGATCCCGAAGTTGTTGCTTCATGTGTTCGAAGCTTGAGAAAGCGTTTACACTGTTGATGTACAACGAGACTGAGAAAGTAGTCTTGGTAATTTACTAGCTGGAGGGAGTTGCGAACACTTGGTGGATGACTACCCATGAAACTATCTTCCAAGAAGGCGCTGTACAGGAGTGGAATACTTTCCTTGAAGCCTTCAATAACAAGTGCTTCTCTGAGATTGCCAGAGAGGTGAAGATGGCTGAATTCCCACGTCTTCGCCAGGGTTCCGAAACTATTGATGAGTATGAGGCGAAGTTTGCTGAACTTTCGCGATATGCCCTTGAACTGATAGAAAACCAAGCAAATAAAGTGAGGAGGTTTAAGGATGGGTTCGGACCAGACTTGAGAAGTATACCAGTCTCCCTAGACTTGATGAGTTACAACAACATATATTGGAGAGCCTAGAAAATTGAGAAAGACCAGAATGAGAGAGCTGCCTCATGTGGATCGAGGTTTAGCTCTCATCGAGAGAATATCTGCCAAGGGAAGAGACCCATGTCTGGAGACAAATCCAATGCTCCACCTTTCAAGTGGAGTGGATTCAGTAGGCCGATGCCCAGTAGGGTTAATTCATATCACTCGTGTGGAAGGCAACACGGTTCAAATCCGTGTCCCGCCAAGTGAGCATGTTTCGAATGATGCCAACAGGGTCACATTATAAGGAATTGTCCAAGGAAGTAGAGAGGACAACCTTAGTTGGCACCACCACCATCGATGAGATAGATTAGAGGGTATGCACCTTAGAATGCACCGCAAGGAGGTCAGTTGAGACCACCAGTTTAGGGCACAGTGTACGCCATCACCAGAAGACTGGATAAAGGAAAAAACCACAAATAGAACACCACTAAGATAACGAAAGAAATAGGAATGGACCGACTAAGCACCGAGCAAAGGAAGAATGTTTTTGAGGTGTTTTTATCAGAGTAGTGCAGTAGGATTTTGAGTGAAGGTTGTAAAATTTCTGTTGTTGTAATAAAGTGGTAGAAAGATGAATCTCTACTATAGTTGTACTTGATGGGTTTGCCTATGGATAACTTTGATACCATATGTAAAAGGGTTTAGCTCGAGGAGCTTTTGTGGTAATGAATTGTTGTTTTCAATGCGATATGTTTAATCTGTCGATAGAGGAAAATTTCAAATTTATCATAAGTTGAGGAGGACCTCAATTTCCCTAATCTAATTGCAAGAGACAACGAGTTTGTTAGATGGGGGTTGTCAAGGTTACCTGACAACCGTCGTGGATACAAGAGTTGTGGAGCTTGAGAAAAGGAAGACATTCCTAAGTCAGCATTTCATACTCGTTACTATCACTATAAATTCACAGTGATGCCATTCGAGTTGATGAATGCCCTAGCTGCTTTCATGGATTTGATGAACGGGGTATTCAAGGAGAATCTGGATCAGTTTGTGATCATGTTCATCAAGGATATTCTAATGTATTCGAGTAGTGCTGATGAGCACGATGATCTATGGATTGGATGCTAAGTTTAGCAAATGCGAGTTGGGTTGACTCATGTCGTGTTCTTAGATCACGTGATTTTAGGCGAAGGAATCTCCGAGGACCCAAGTAAGAATGAAGCAATGATCAACTGGCCAAGACCGACGATAGTGACAGAAATCAGAAGTTTTCTAGATTTGGCAGGTTATTACAATAGGTTTGGGGAAGGGTTCTCATCTTCAGCGTTGCCACTGACAAAAATTTTAAAGAAAGAAGAGAAATTTGTGTGAACAAACAAGTGCGAGACTTGTTTCCAAGAGCTTAAGGAAAAGCTAACTATTGCATTTGTGTTGATGATTCCATTTGATCCTGAAGGATATGAAATCTATAGTGGTGCGTCGTTCAGAAGACTAGGTGGCGTGCTAATGCAACATGGTAAGAGTGTTGCATATGCATTCTGCTAGTTGAGACCTCATGAATTGAACTACCAAATGCGTGACTTGGAACTCGCAACATAAATTTTTCGTACTAAAGACTTAGAGGTGTTAGTCGTGTGGAGAAAGATTATGGACCTTCACTGATCAACAAAGTCTCTAGTATTTATTCTTTTAGAAGGAATTGAATGTGAGATAGCACTGTGAATTAGAACTTTTGAAGGATTAGGGTGTGATATTTTGTATCACCTTGGGAAGATGAATTAAGTCACATATGTGCTGAGTTAGGAGTCTTCAGTTGCACATATGCTGGTTAAAGAATGGACCTTACTTGAGAAAGTTCGAGGTTTGATTTTCACTTTTGAGATGGGCTACCTTCCAAATCTTATAGCTGCTCTCAGAATTGAGCCGGATACTCAGATTAGAATTAAGGCACAACTTTGTAAGTTGGGATGCTTTTTACAAACATTCAAGACCCCAGAATAGAGATAGGAGCATATCACGATGGATTTCGTGATTGGACTACCAAGGAGTCAGCGAGGAAATGATTCAATTTGGGTAGTAGTTGACAGACTGACAAAGTCGGCTCACTTCATTGCTCTTCCAAAGGATCTCAGTCTGGATAGGCATGCAAACTTATACGTGCACCAGGTGGTTCGTATGCATGGAGTGCCAGCTACAATAATCTCATATCGAGACCCGAGGTTTACTGCAGCTTTTTGGAAGAGCTTGCAGAGTGCTCTAGGTACAAAGCTTCAGTACAGTACGGCATATCATCCTTAGACGGATGGCTAGTCTGAGAGGACAATTCAGACTCTCGAGGACATGCTGAGAGCTTGTGTACTTGACTTCAAGGGAAGTTGGGAAGATCAACTTCATTTAGTAGAATTTGTCTACAACAATAGTTATCAGTAGCATTAAGATGGCTCCATTTGAAGCATTGTATGGTAGAGCGTGCAGAACTCTAGTGTGTTGGGATGAGATTAGAGAAAGAAAGATCACAGGCCTAGAGTCAGTTTAGCAGTCAATGATTGCAGTTGTCGTAATTAGAATTAGATTATATACCGCTCAGAGTGTGGCACCCCCCCGACAAACGGCCCTCGATCCGTTAGGGTCGCCACAGTCCACTTGCCTTTCACTTGTCCTAATAACATGTCACTCTGATACCATTGAATTATAGTGGGTCCATATGTCCTAGGGGTTTATATTATCTTAATTGGTCCTAGCGTAGTTCATATAACGGAGGCATATTCAACATCTCCCTAACCCATACTCAAACTAAATAATACAATGCAATGCACACTAGCCACACATTTTTTTTTTTCATATATAAGTTAGAGCCGAACCACTTTTATTTACATAACTTTGATGGACATCACGAGTCGGTACATCAAAAGGCCAAGGCTTTACTAAGCTCGGTTATAACCCAAAAGTACTCGACTCCACATCAGCCATGTACACCGATCCATCATCCAGTGTCGGCTATCCAAAAAGTGTCATTCGCTACCAGTCACACGCGCAATCACACCCGGCCCGATGCATCGGCTGGTGGTGGTGGCAGCATCCCCATCATAACCCCGTCTTGGCGGACATGCATGGATAGGAACTCCTAGACTACAGGGCCATCAGGTAGACCCATGTCATACATAACTAAAACTCGAACACGGAGGAACACCAGACCACGAGCACCAACACAGGAATGCTCTGAACACTCAACCTCAACATCGAACGGTAAGCCATAGAAAGTACCACACGTGACCGGTAATAGAGGCATCTCCTAATCTGAAATGTTAGTCCCCAAAGGGGTGAGTACAACCACTCATCAGTAAAAGATCCATCAAACTACACAATGCATCACACAAGACAACCACAATTTCATGTGAAATGCACATATCATCCATGCAATCATTAAGGCAATTTATGTTCCATGCCATATGCACATACATGCGCATGATTCATATCATCCATACCATCATGTATATGTCCCCATGAGATCCATTCAACGCCTTCATGATCGCATTCTCAATGTCACATAGTATCAACTCAATTTCATAGGCAAAATATGCATCATGCCATATGCACACACACACACACGATTCATTTCCCATTTTGATATTCAAAAGGATCTCATTTTTCTCTAGGGATCAATTTTTTTGCATCTTTCATAACTCTCACACCCAACCTGGCATCGCGAGACCTCCAGAACAGAACTCCGGGCATCTGGCACACACCTTCGGGCATCCCACACCCCAACTGGCGTCACGAAGCCATCCGGCACACACCTCCGGGCATCTTGAAACTCCGGAGGCATCCGACATACACCTCCGGGCACCTAGCACACACCTCCGGGCATCCCAACACTCCTGGGGCATTGTCGACTCAAGGGTCTGACAATATCATCAACATCACAATGTATATTCACATATATGTCTCACTTTCAAAATAGCATTTGATGCAATAATGTCAAAGGTTTCAATCAAATTTTTATGTCATATGATATGCTAAATGTCACCACATATGCTATGTAAACAACAACTCAAGACATTTCAGCTTACCAAGCAATTTCATTTGTTCTTAAAATAAAACAGTTTCTCGGATAAAACATAATGCACTTCTTTATTTAAAATTCTGGAAAAATTGGTAAAAAATCTTAATAAATTCTGAAAATTTAACATGTTATAAATGAGATCTAGAGAAAATGGTTTCATGAAGAACACAATGTCAAAAGAACTTTGTATGAGTCACTATGGTCCATGCATCATAGCCTTAAAATTTAAAACATCACCATTACACAGTTTTATTCACAAATTCGGTATAAACCCTAAATCAACTCAAAAAATTCTGAAAATTTTGATAAAATTTTCGTGAAGAACTCAAAGTCATATTTATAACATATCAAAAGATATAACCACCATAACTCTCCTTAACCCTCAGTAACGATTTCCAGATTTAACAATTTCAAAGAAAAATCGTTTCACCGACCAATACTCGTTCATTTCTTCTCAAATTTTAGTATGTTACTCCTCAAGATGTCATCTACCACTTTAATCAAGGACAAAGTCAAATTTTGATTAGATAATTACAGAAAATTCGTGGAGTCGCCAAAGGTCAAGCTGTTTTTCCATGAAACAATTTACTAGCTTAAAGAACTACTCTTATACCTTCTAATTCTAGCATCCAGCAACATAACTCAAGCATCTCCAAAGTCTATTACACTTCACACACAACCACAGCAAGCAAAGTGTAGATCAATGGACTCTCACTTGCCTTAAGTTCACAAAATCACAGCAAGCAAAAACAGCAACTTGGGGCTTCATGCGCAGCTCGATTGACGGCGGAACTAGGCGGCGTCGACGAAGGCAGCAGGCGCACACACGGTAGGGCTGGTCTCCTTCTCACCTCACCGAAGCACCCTCACGAACTCTCCCTCTCTCTCTCGGCTTTCTCTCTTTCTCTCTCTCTTTCTCTCTCTAGTGAACACTCCCTCGCTCACTTCGCCCCTTCTCTTTTCTTTTTTCTTTCATGATTAGCTAGTAATCATTAGCTTTGCATGCAAGAGACACTTGTAGAATCCCTCTCGCCACTTGTCATTCTTCATGCAAAGATGATGGGCCTCAATGGGCCGGGCTTGGTCGACCGAATGGGGGAATGGTGGGCTGCTGTTTTAGGCTGGTTCGGCCTTAAATGTCTAGCCCACACTTGCTCATAACAATCCACCTTAATCCCCACTTATAATTACTTAATTTCAAATATTCACATGGCACATAAAATTTTACAATATTAATCGATAGAAATTTGACTTATAGAGTACACGGCCAAGAATAAAAAAAATCTTTATCAATTCATTCTTTAGTACAATCCTTGATCACACATGGACATAGGACACATTTCCAACAAACAATTGTCCATTAAAAGCTCGGCCTTGCTTAATTGTAATCCATTGGTCTAATGACTATAACATAGTCCGATGGTGCTTTCGATACCTTTTTATAGGTCGCAGTGTATCTAGGGATTGTTATGAAATTTTAGGATGCCACATAGAGCTGCCAGAAAAGTTGTATCGTTGAGTATTGAAGGCCCTTAGAGTTCCAAATTGGTGATTACATCTTTCTGGAAATGTCACCAATGAGGGATACCTTGCGCTTCAGCGAGGAGGGGAAAAACTGAAACTGAGGTACATAGGTTCCTTTGAGATTCTGAAAAGAATCAGGATCCTAACGTATCGTCTTGTGTTGTCACCAAGGTAGGCGCAAGTGCATGACGTCTTTCACATGTCGAGGTTGAGGACGTATGAACCTGACTCGACCCACGTGCTAAATCTTGAAGAATTAGACGTGGACGACAGAGTGTCGTACATGGAAAGCCTAGTTCAGATCGTGAATCAGAAAGATCGGATTCGGTGAACCAAGATAGTCCCTTTGGTCAAAGTGGTCTAACAACATCACGGGATTGAAGAAGCAACTAGGGAAAGTGAGACTCGATGACATGACGATACCCCGCCTTTTTGTTTAAGGATTGGTAAAGGTTTAAATTTTAAGGACAAAATTTTTATAAGAGGGGAAGAGTTGTGACATCCAAGATGTTTAGTCATGTTTTCTACTGAATAAAATGGTCATTTCATTCTCGTGCCTATAGGGCTGTTCTCAAATTTGATCACTCTTGAGATAACTAGACTATCCGGGAAAGCCATTAAGGAATTTTAATGCAATAGACTTGAGAATTCGACCAGAATCGAACTCTCGACAGTGCTCATTTGCCAAGATCATTACGACATAGATATAAATCAATTAGAGATCAGAGATAGGTCGGTTCCACCAAGATGAGTGGTTAAACGTGGGTGATCCCACTAAATTGCAAAATTCTCATTGATTGGCACTAGTTTGATTTTTCTATCGTTTGGGTATCTTGTGTTCGTATTTGAATCCTCGAGTTTTCATGACAACTGAGAGTCGCCATTGTATCGAGTGGGTTCATTGTGGCTCGAAGAAAATCGGCCACGGGTCATTTACACTAAAAATCTCTTAAAACTACTTGGTAATTTAGGTCACGCTAAAAACACGTCGAATGGAAATTAACCGTGAATTCAAGTCCGATTTCAGAAATTGAAGATTCTATCATGTCACAATGAATTCTAGGAACGTCGACTCAGTGTCAGAAGATTTTTCAGAGATTCCGATATTTTTACGGAAAATTGATTCAGACATCACGGAAAATTAACGGAAATTCTGATTGGCCGAATTGAAAAGATTTTCGACTTACAAACCGAGCTATATGGCGAAGGGGACTTGCAAAAATTATGTGGACTTTTTCTACACCAAAATTGGTCTTTGAATTTGGGAATTTGTTGAAGAAATTGAAGACTAAAATATGAAATTCGGAGCCTAGGATGAGAGGGTACATTAATTGCATCAAAATTTGGGTAATTGATGGAAATTATATTGGGAAAGTATTAGGGGATTGGTATTCAATGGAGGGGATAAATCCATTGACTTTACCCCTTAATCCTATTTTTTTCATAAAGCAAAACCAGCTAGCCTCCCGTCGTTGTCTCTCGCTCCCTTCGTCTCTATCTATTCCTCTCTCCTTCACAACCTTGGTCTTTTGCTTTTGCTTTTAAAATTTTCTTTCCTCTCTTGGATGAGCTATTCCGGCTCTCCTTCGTTTCCCTCCTTCGACAACCCATATTCCACTGAGTTCCCCGTTGAAGACGTCCAACGCTTGCTACTCTTTGGTCAACACTCTCCCCAAAGAAGCCCTTTCATTTGACCGCATATCCTCACGCCAGCTGCCCCACTTCACCGAAGCAGCGCCACCCCACACTTGGCCCAACTTTCCTTCATGTCTTCATCCAGCTGCTGCGAGACTAGCATCTCCCCCAAAGCCACGTGTCTTCAACAGCGCAGCAACAATGCTCGCGTCGCCCTCCATTTTCCATTGTGTGCGCCAGTCAACGCTCAACTTCAGCATCTTCGTTTTGTCTGCGATGCCTGCCCCATCCACACGTGCACACTGTCCATGATGCCACCAACTTTCATTTCCCTTGCTACTTCCTTTGTTCAGCCCAGCAGCAATGCACGAAGCCCAGCTTCACCTATTCCTTGGCCTAGCAGTCTTCAAAAGTCCAACAGCCCAAGTCTTTAGCCATCTCAGCTCAAGTGAGCCCAGAAGCTCCGTGAAGGTCAGTCAAGCAGCCCACAAATTGAAGCCCACAAAATTGCAGCTCCAATTTAGTCTCGTGGGCCCAGTGAATTAAGTCCATTCAGCCCACGATTTGAAGCCCAAGTGAGATCAGCCTAGAAATTCAGCAAGCCCAAGTCCAAGTCTAAGCGCATAAATTTTTGTGGGCTTGCAAGGTTTTTGGGCCCGACCCGAGTGTCTGCCGACGCTGTCGAAAACTTGGATTTCGGTCGTCGTTGCATCGTCGTCAAGGTGTTCCAGTCTTCACTTTGCACAAGTGAATAATCTCACTAATCCTTTCTTAGTAGACTAATTATGCTTAAGGATTGATTAATGTTAATTAAGTAGGATTAGGTGGTTAGATTAGAGTAGATTAGTGATTATTAATTAATTGTGATGCATATTAGACATTTTGGATTGTGCAATTAGCAAGTGAATATAGTCTACTATTTATTGAATGTATCTCGGAATTTTTTCCAACCCTTATTGGGCTTCAATTAGGCAATATGGGCCTAAATTGGACTTTTAGTAATTAATTATTAATTTTCAAAATGAATGAATGAATTATTTATTTTTCTGAAAATTTAACTTGGATGGCCAGTGATCGCAATTTCATGCTGATCGTCGTGGTGCAGTCCGTTTATTTATTTTAACTTTATGTTGTGTGGAATTTAATTAATTGTGCAATTTGAAGAATTATTCATAAATTGATTGGAATTGAATGGAAATTGAGTGAATGACTGGTAAATGGCTGAATATATTCATTTTAATGCCAATAATGTGTTGATGGGATAAAGTAGAGAGAATTACAAGAATGAAATGGGGATTTTCTTAGCTAAGACCGTCAGGTATGACGAGCGTGGTTCGGTGATTAAGGATATTACTAGTGAAAATGACGCCTTAAAGAACGTACGTAGATTATCTATGACTTGTGGTAGGCATGGTTCGGTGATGGGGAATATCATTGCTGAAAACGGCGTCTTAAAGAATGCACGTAGACTGTCAGTGACCTATGACGGGCGTTGTTCGGTGATTGGGAATATCACTAGCGAAAACGGCGCCTTAAAGAACGCACGTAGACTATTTGTTAGCCACGTCACTTGGTGAAAACGATGCCCGAGAGACTTATATGTCTCCGTGACTTGATATACTAGTAAAATTCATGTCACCTTGGTGAAAACGATGCCTGAGAGCATTAATGGAGCTTTGTGACTAAGTGTACAATTGGAGGTTATATAGTGGGATGTAAATGGCCTAGAAGAGGTCGGACTGACATGTAATCGGTTAGGTCGATTGATCAATGATTTGATCTTATGTCGTGATTTGATTGATTGCTTGATGCAAGATATGAGGCATATGTGTATAACCTTGAATTGCAGGTTGGGACTGATGCCAAGGTTTGTCTTCTGACTCGTGCTGTTCTTAGGTATTCATGTGGTGTATTGGTTTCCTAATCGAGTCTTAGTGGGGTAGAACTTGCTGAGATGTAGTTTCAATGGTTATTGTATAACCGTTTCAGGCCTATAGATGAGCCTGAGGAGGAGGAACCATAAGAGGATGATGGGCCATAAAAAGATGAAGAGCTTGAGGGAAACGAGTATAGTGAAGAAGTGTCAGAAGAGGATCAGGATGATCCTAAGCGTGACTTGGATAAGGATTGACATCCCATCCTCTTTTGTGAACCCTGTATATATGTGGATAGAGTGGAACTAAAAAGTTGTGAATAGTTTTGTGAAGTACTTTAAGTTATGCTCTGTATAAAAGTATGGTTGTGGATTTCAATATGAAAAATATAGCATTACTTTTCTATCCCATTGTTTTTATTGTCTGGGGATTATAACTGTTTCCACATGTGCTATTAAAAATGAAAAATGGTCGGCTATACATAGTCCTAGGATATCGCATTCTAAAATTGACCAACTAGAATGATGTGTGTGTGCCCGAGGATCGGGGCATGACAGGGGGCACGGCGGCGAGCGGCGGGCCTGGTGACGATGGGAAGGGCTGCTTGTCTTTCTCTGCAACTCATGAGCTTCAAAGCTCTTCGAAAATGGAGAAAGTAGGCTGGAGGAAGGAGAAAGAGGACAACACAAGCTTGGAGGGGGCTACTTTGCTTCTATCTCACCCCTTTGTCCCCTTGGTAAGACCCCACTAGATGGCCTGGCTTCCTCAACACATTTTGCAGCCACCAAGTTTCCTTAGGAAGGCAAGGAAGTGGTCGAAAGGTTGAGGACCATGGGGGCTACGAATTTTGAAGCATTTTCCCCTAAATCCACTTCAAATTCCTCTTGAATTAATTCAATTCGGCCCCCATAAATCCAACTAAGATGCCCTCGACCAAATTGAAATTTTTCTTTGCCAATAGAACAAACTTGCATCCCAAACACGAGATAAAAAACGATCTCCTGAATTTTTTGTTAAAAACGGCCCTATAATGAATTTCTACCAAAATCTCGTTTACGGAAAAATCTTTGGAGGATGAGTTGACATTCCTAAAATAAACCGTGACAAGAAAGAACTTTCAATTTCTAAAATCAGATTTAAATTCGCGGTTAATTTCAATCTAGCACGATTTTAGCGTGACGTAACCTATCGGGTAGCTTTTAAAAATTTTGAATACAATTAACCCATGGTCGATTATTTTCTAACCACATTGAATATCTTTGACACATTGGCGACTCTTGATTGTTGTGAAAATCTCGAGATTTCAATTATGGACACAAGGTGTCAAAATGACAGAAAAATCGGTCTAGTGCCTATCGATGAGAATTTTATAATATGGTGGAATCACCCACTTTTTAATCGCCATTCTCAGTCGAATCGACCTATCTCTTATCTGTAATCGATTTTTAACTGTGCCATAATGATCTTTGTAGATGAGCACGGTCAAGTAGTCGATTCCTGGTCGAATTCTCAAGTCTATTGTGTTAAAATCTCTTAACATGTGCACCTGAAAAGCCTGATTCATTCAAATGAGTGATCAGCTCGGAGAATAGAACTATAGGCACGTTGATGAAAAACCCGATTCATTCAAATGAAAACATAGCTTGAAATTCAGGATGTCACAACTCTCCCCTCTTATAAAAATTTCATTCTTGAAATTTAAACAATTAGAATCCGTTAAACAAAAAGGTAGGGATACACTTGTCTCATTGAATGTTCATTTTCCTAGCTCATACAAACAAGCTTACTTGAGTTATCTGTTGTAAAACCTTCAGGCTGCACCATATAAACCTCCTCATCAAGGTTTCCATTTAGAAAAGCAGTCTTAACATCAATTTGGTGTAACTCCATATCAAAATGAGCTACCAATGCCAAGATCACTCTAAAAGAATCTTTAGAAGAAACTGGAGAAAATGTTGCTTCATAATCTATTCCTTCTCTTTGAGTGAAACCCTTAGTTACCAGTCTAGTTTTAAACTTTTCAATCTTTCCTTTAGTATCCCTTTTAGTCTTGAATACCCATTTGCAGCCAATAGGTTTACAACCTTCAGGTAATTCAACAAGCTCCCAAACACCATTGTGTTTCATAGATTGCATCTCATTTTTCATCGCATTTAGCCACAAATCTGATTGAGGACATGAGATGGCATCCGTATAAGTTACCGGATCAACAATACAACCAATATCATAATTATGTTCTCCTAGGTAGATAACATAGTCTGGTGGTATAGCTGAACGTCATTCCCTAACTGATCTTCTGAGTGGAGCTACTTCAACCTCATTCTGAATTTGAGGAGCTTGAGGAATTTTATCAGGAACTGTCTCAACAATAGGATCCTGGGCCACAACAGGCTCAGTTTGTGGCGCAAGAGGCTCCATAATTGTCTGCATAGGATGAGACAGGGATATAGTAATCCCCACCATACTATCATCTTCGATAGTTTGTGAGCAACTACCCTTTTCAGCTACATCAAATTCCAGAAATTTTGCAGTATGAGATTCCACAATTCTTGTACCTCCATTAGGGTTATAAAATCGATACCCCTTTGAATGATCTAGGTAAGACACGAAGTAATAATGAGTAGTTTTGGAATCCAGCTTACTCAATGTTGGATTATATAACTTCACTTCTGCTGGACATCCCCAAACTTTAAGATGATTTAAGCTAGGTTTACGTCTAGTCCATAACTCAAAATGGGTCAATGGAGCTGCTTTAGTAGGAACACGATTTAGAATATAAAGAGATGTTTTCAAAGCTTCACCCCACATAAAATTAGGTAAATTGGTCCTACTAATCATACTTCTCATCGTGTCCATAAGAGTACGATTACGCCTTTCAGCTACACCATTTTGTTCAGAGCTTCCGGGCATAGTAAACTGACCTATTATCCCATAATCCTCTAAATATTTTAGCAAACCGCCCTTTAAATTGTCCAGCATCACCGTGCCTACCAAAATACTCACCACCACGATCAGATTTGACAATCTTTATAACTTTTCCCAACTGTTTCTCCATTTCAATCCGAAAAATCTTGAATTTGTCAAGAGACTCAGACTTTTCTTTAATCAAGTATAAGTATCCATATCGGGAATAGTCGTCAATAAATTGGTATAATTAGACATTACTAGAAATAATTGTAAAAGCAGTCCTAAACCTATTGTAAGTTTAGATTAAGATTAGCCTATTATAGGTCAAAAGTACGTAAAATATGTTTTTTTTATAATTTATATATTTTTTATGTGTTATGATGAAAGATATTCCAATATCATCGAAGTTTCCTCCTCCTTTTTTTTTTTTAAAATTTAAGGTAATATTATTCTATCCAAGATCAACACTATTTTTTGTGGCATTATGTCCCTTCTAATCTTAAAATTCATGGATTTCAAGACTCATGTCAAAGCTTAGACGCAACTTATTTACAATCTCCCAAAATAGGACAAGACTGAGAGACAACATATGAGATGATTCAAGTAGCAATGTTCAACAACAGATTGTTCCTAGTCTTCTAGATCACTCAAACGCAACTCTTTCAACTCCCAATTAACGAAAATTTGTAATTCCCATCGTACTTTTTCTTATACACATTGCATTGTTTGTGCATTTATATGTAAAAAACATGCTAAATTTGATACGCTACTATCATAGTGGATGCTTGAAATGATGAATCATAGGGTGAATCGCATTTCTCTACAATGTGTTTGGAGAGAGAATTCTCAAGAATATTTCTATTGCTCAATTCTTAAATTATTGGGGTGGGCAACCTATTTATATTTGAGTCCCTCACTTTACAGCCGTTGATTCCCTTTTGACATACCACGTGTTGTTATCTGATGTGTTTATAGGATGCATAAACCACAAGTTGAACCCAGATGCTTCAAAAACTTGACATATGTAATAATCCAAATGTAGGCTAAACCAACAAAAACATAGGCTTTGCAGAAGCGCAAGTAGAGCAATTAAACAATTGTGCAGTCTAATGCCAATGGTGTGTACTAAAACAATTATTCATGCGACATTATAATTATTCACACCTATAGTGGTGATGCGAATATGGGAAATCACCTCCTAATATGCAAAGCATATGATTAAATTAAGCAAAGAAATGATTTAGAAAACATTTTCCAAAAAATAAGTACTTATATCATTTAAAAAAATTAGTGTGCAGTCTAAATGTCAATGATTGTTACTTAGTAAAAGATCATTGGGCATCATGTTTATAACATGGGTTTACTTTCTATTCATTTTGCCAAAAATGAGTGATTTGAAAAATATTTTCCAAAAAATAATTGCTTACATCACTTACAAAAATAAATTACTAGAAAATTTTTCATCACTCACGAAAATAATTAGGCATAGATTGTCATCAATGATGAAAACAATTTCCACTAAATAATTTTTTTAAAACAATATAAGTACTTATTTTTCAAAAAATGTTTTCCAAATCACTTATTTTTGGTGAAATGAACGCACCCAGCCTAATTTCTTTGCTTAATTCAATCATATGCTTTGCATATTAGGATGTGATTTCACATATTCGCATCACGACTGTAGGTGTAAACAATCATTTATTTTTGTAAGCGATGTAAACAATTATTTTTTGGAAAATAATTTTCAAATCAATCATTTTTTGCAAAATGAGTGGAAAGTAAACCCATGTTATAAACATGACGCCCAATGATCTTTTACTAAATAACAATCCTCAAGAAAATTGCAAGCTATCAGGAAGCAATAGAGAAAAACACCTGGTGTTTAAGAGTCCCCATATGGTCATGATCCTCTGTTGATTAGATTATGCCAATCCTCAATTGCTTTGTCTATCATTCAATTTAATTCAATCATGTAGGAGTCGGTTTAGAATTCAATCAGAATTTAGGCAGCCCTTTCATGCTCGGGGAAACTAAATGAGGCAAGTCTATGAATATTAAGACCATCGAAGGCTATGTTGAAAGTTTGACTAGATTGATGGGAAAATTGTTACGAAATTGCATGTTGATTTCAAAAAAATAACGCTCACAAACAATTCACCAAGCAAAATATAATAACAAAATAACAGAATTAGAAGAACACGCTAGAAAATTTGTTAACGAAGTTCACTCAAACTTGGGCTACGTCTTCGTGCAGAGGCATTCTGTGGATCCATTAAACTTCAAAAAGAATTGGAATACAACAATGATCTTCTCTCAAGATCAGGGCACAAAAAGATTGGAAACCCTCATAAAGAAAGAAGTGATATTCTCTCAAGATCAGGGCACAAAAAGATCCTCTCTCACTGCTTTCTTTTATCTTTTTCTTGCCTCTCCATTTTCTTTTTTAGCATTTTGACAGCTAGCGTCTTGTCATCGTTAATATAAAGGTGTAGCTTTTAACCTAAAAAAAATCTAATAAAAAAGACAAAAAAACACTTAAAAATATTTGGCTTCATATATGACAATCTCCCACTTGAAGACAAATATACCCAAGCACTAAGCAACTTTGCATCCATCTTCTTCAAAAGCTAGTACTTGAAAAACTTGTACCTTTACGATACTCCTCATCAATCAATATGGAGTATTACCAATGGTAGTAGTATATAAAATATGCTTCTCTCGTGTCTACTACCTTGGTCAACATGTCACTGGATTCTTTGAGCCATCAATTATCTTAAACTTTAACTCATTATCTTTTAATGTTGGCATGATAAAGTGATAATGCTTTGCGACATCCATAATATCTTATTTTTTCTATCCTTGATGATTTTAATGACTAAAATATTCTTGGCCTCTCCGAAGTCTTTTATAGCAAACTATGATGATAACATCTTTTTCACTTCTACTATTCTCTTCATATTGGAACTAGCTATCAGCATGTCATCCATATATAAAGAGAGATACACAATGTCATTGTCATCATACTTGTGAAAATAAACATGTTGATCAGATTTACAGTGTGTAAATCCTTTTCCTTTCATGAAACCATCAAATTTTAGATACCATTGCCATGGAGCTTGTTTCAAGCCATACAAACTTTTCTTCAAGTGACATACTATGTACTCCTTACATTTGACTTCAAAACCCTTAGGTTGTGCCATGCATATTTCTTTATCTAATTCACTGTGTAAAAACACTGTTTTTGCGTCTAACTGTTCAAGATGAAGATCCTCCACTACAACTATACTCAATAGAACTCTAATTGATGTCATTTTCACTACAGGTGAAAATATCTTGGAGTAGTTGATTCATTCTTTTTGAGAAAAGCCCTTGACTACAAGTCTCACCTTATATGTAATACTATCATCTGCTTCAATCTTAATTTTGTACACCCATTTGTTTAACAAAGCTTTTTTACCTGTTGGCAACTTGGTCAACTCTCAAGTTTTGTTATGAAATAACGAACTCATCTCGTCTTTCATAGCACACTCCTACTGCAAGTGAGGCGTGTCTATCTTTGTCTCATCGTAAGTCTCTAATTCCCCTGAATCAATATATAAGACATGGCTCAGAATAATATTAACTGATGGATCAAAAATTACCTTTGGCTTTCTCACACATGTATACTTCCTCAAGATAGGTACTTTAGGATTGTTAGTTTGCTACAAATCACTATGTTTCTCTTGAACTACCTCCTCATTGATAATAGGCTCACCTTGAACCTCTCTTTCAAGTGCACTTTGATCTACTAGAAACATCTTCATGGGCATTATGTTTAATTCAACATATTCTGGTTCTCTTACATTCTCATACTCTGTCTGACGATCCTTGTACATATTTTCTTTATGGAATATCACATTTCAATTGCGAATGGCTTTGTTATTCTCATAATCCCAAAGCCTATAGCCATACTCATCGCCACCGTATTTGATAAAGATGCACTTCTGGGGCTTAGCATCAAGCTTTTCCCTATCCTCCCTATCAGTCAAAGCATATGCAATATAACCAAGCACCTTTAGATGTGAATAATTAACTTTTTACTTGACCACTGCTCTTGTGGTATTTCTCCATCCAACGCACTGATGGATTTCTAGTGATAAGATAAACAACTACAACAACTATGACAACCCATAAGTGTAGCGGAAGATCCGTGTGTAGCCTCATGCATCTCGCACGTTCTAGAATAATCCTGTTCATCCTTTCAGCTACACTGTTCTCTTGAGAACTTCTACGAATAGTCTTTAACCCGTGCATGCCATCCCGACTTAAATATTCTACAAATTCCTTACTTGTGTATTCACTACGATTATCAGACTTCAGAGTTTCAATCTGATAACCCGTCTCTTTTTTTACCATGGTCTTCCACATTTTGAACTTCCCCAATACTTTTGATTTTTCTTTAAGAGCATAGACCTAAGTCTTCCTTGTCGCATCATCAATGAATGTGACAAAATATCTCTTACCGCCATAAGAGAGTCCTTAAGCAGGTCCTCATACATTAGTATGAACCAACTCTAACTGCTAGCCTATATTTTTTCGTCCATTCAATTGAAAACTAATAACTTTCTATTTTTCATAAAATACGATTCTCACAAAAATCTAACTCAACTTTTTGCAAACTCAGAAGTAATTTATTCGAGCATAACTATTTTACACATTTTCCACCAAGATGTCCCAAATGATAATACCAAAGAGTAGACTAACTACCTGTAACCATTGTAGTTGCAATCATATCACTAATATTGTCTCATTGGAGAAGGTAAAGTGTACCCGTACATTTTCCTTTTGCTACTAATCTTACCCTTGAGGTTATCTTCCACTCTCGACATCCAAATGTTGTTACCAAACCTTCTTGGTTAAGTTTATTGGTTGAAATTTGATTTTTCTTTAATTCTAGAATATGCCTAGTTTCACGCAAAACTAGATGTCCTTCACCTAAGATGTTTATAATCTCAGGTCATTTTCCAACAATAGGACACATGTGGCTGTTTCCCACAACAACTTGTCCGAAATCTCGACTAATATAATCATCAAATACGTCTCTTTACGAGGTGCAATGAAAAGAAGTATCGGAATCAATAAACCATTTATCTATCGTCAAGTCAAACCCTACAGACAAACATAAGTTATTTAGCAAAGATTCATCGTTAACCACATTAACTCCTTGCATCTCATATTGCTGCTTGTTTTTGTGGGCTTCACATTGAAACCTTTAGTATCTGGTTTGGTGAAAAACCAACACTTATATAAATTTACTATAAATTGAATCATTCCTGGTCGGATAGATTTCACCAATCGAACCAACTTTTGTCACCTCCATGCTTAGTCTTTTGATGATCTACAATTTCTCTATAGAAGGGATACATGTAGGCTTAAGATGCAACCTTGACACCAAATAAAGGAAACATGTCGATTACATGATAGATGAAAGCTATTAAAATTTGTAGAAGCCTTCAAAAGAGGTGATACTTGTGGGGAGCAATAAAAATGAATCTATGTATTCAAAAAACCCTTCCCACCATCATGAGCAAGATCCCAAAATTCAGCTTATTTAGTTCAAAAGATCAAGAAGAATGATAACGCCTTCGAATAGGAACTTGTTTACAAGGACTAAGGGAGAAGTAAGAACATGATGAGTAGTATATGTCTTCTGCCTTAAGAGCAAATATGTGGTGCTTAAATACCTTCAAATCCATGTGAATAGGATGGATTTACAGGGAAGGGGGCGCCGGTAATAGATAATTCATTATTTCCCAAGTGTAACCTTTAGAACTCTACTTTATGAAGAATAGCTACAATCAACTGAATCTAAGAAACCCAAGAATATTCAGTCCTTTTTTAATTATGGAACGTGTCTTACTCTAGCAAATGTCCTCAAAATACCATAATGCATTCTGACTTTAACATCACCAACACCCACAATATCGCAATCAGCGTTGTTTCCTAACTAGACTTTACGACTATCCATGCATTGATAAGTGATAAACCAGTTTCTATTTGGTGTAGCGTGAAATGAACAACTAGAATCCATTATCCATCCGTCAAATGGTGAATCCTCAGTGATAGAAAAGACACAATCGATACCATTAGAATCATTCTCAGCTACAGCTGCAACATTATCTATACACTCAACTCTAATTCCGTTACCATTTTAGGGGTTAGGGTTTAGGGTTTAGGGTTTAGGTTTTATGATTTAGGGTTTTAGGTTTTAGGGTTGAGGGTTTAGGGTTGAGGGTTGAGGGTTGAGGGTTGAGGGTTGAGGGTCGAGGGTCGAGGGTCGAGGGTCGAGGGTCGAGGGTCGAGGGTGGAGGGTCGAGGGTCGAGGGTTTAGGGTTTAGGGTCGAGGGTTTAGGGTTTAGGGTCGAGGGTTGAGGGTCGAGGGCTTAGGGTCGAGGGTCGAGGGTCGAGGGTTGAGGGTCGAGGGTTGAGGGTCGAGGGTTGAGGGTCGAGGGTGGAGGGTTGAGGGTTTAGGGTTGAGGGATTTAGGGTTTAGGGTTGAGGGTTTAGGGTTTAGGGTCGAGGGTTTAGGGTTGAGGGTTGAGGGTTGAGGGTTTTGAGGGTTGGGTTGAGGGGGTTTAGGGGGGGTCGAGGGTCGAGGGTTTAGGGTTTAGGGTCGAGGGTCTAGGGTCGAGGGTTTAGGGTTTAGGGTCGAGGGTTGAGGGTTTAGGGTTTAGGGTTTAGGGTTTAGGGTGTAGGGTTTAGGGTTTAGGGTCTAGGGTTTAGGGTCTAGGGTGTAGGGTCTAGGGTGTAGGGTCTAGGGTGTAGGGTCTAGGGTCTAGGGTCTAGGGTCTAGGGTTTAGGGAGGGTTTAGGTTTAGGGTTTAGGGTTTAGGGTTTAGGGTTTAGGGTTTAGGGTTTAGGGTTTAGGGTTTAGGGGTTTAGGGTTTAGGGTTTAGGGTTTAGGGTTTAGGGTTTAGGGTTTAGGGTTTAGGGTTTAGGGTTTAGGGTGTAGGGTTTAGGGTTTAGGGTTTAGGGTTTAGGGTTTAGGGTTTAGGGTTTAGGGTTTAGGGTTTAGGGTTTAGGGTTTAGGGTTTAGGGTTTAGGGTTTAGGGTTTAGGGTTTAGGGTTTAGGGTTTAGGGTTTAGGGTTTAGGGTTTAGGGTTTAGGGTTTAGGGTTTAGGGTTTAGGGTTTAGGGTTGAGGGTTTAGGGTTTAGGGTTTAGGGTTTAGGGTTTAGGGTTTAGGGTTTAGGGTTTAGGGTTTAGGGTTTAGGGTTTAGGGTTTAGGGTTTAGGGTTTAGGGTTTAGGGTTTAGGGTTTAGGGTTTAGGGTTTAGGGTTTAGGGTTTAGGGTTTAGGGTTTAGGGTTTAGGGTTTAGGGTTTAGGGTTTAGGGTTTAGGGTTTAGGGTTTAGGGTTTAGGGTTTAGGGTTTAGGGTTTAGGGTTTAGGGTTTAGGGTTTAGGGTTTAGGGTTTAGGGTTTAGGGTTTAGGGTTTAGGGTTTAGGGTTTAGGGTTTAGGGTTTAGGGTTTAGGGTTTAGGGTTTAGGGTTTAGGGTTTAGGGTTTAGGGTTTAGGGTTTAGGGTTTAGGGTTTAGGGTTTAGGGTTTAGGGTTTAGGGTTTTTAGGGTTTAGGGTTTAGGGTTTAGGGTTTAGGGTTTAGGGTTTAGGGTTTAGGGTTTAGGGTTTAGGGTTTAGGGTTTTTAGGGTTTAGGGTTTAGGGTTTAGGGTTTAGGGTTTAGGGTTTAGGGTTTAGGGTTTAGGGTTTAGGGTTTAGGGTTTAGGGTTTAGGGTTTAGGGTTTAGGGTTTAGGGTTTAGGGTTTAGGGTTTAGGGTTTAGGGTTTAGGGTTTAGGGTTTAGGGTTTTAGGGTTTAGGGTTTAGGGTTTAGGGTTTAGGGTTTAGGGTTTAGGGTTTAGGGTTTAGGGTTTAGGGTTTAGGGTTTAGGGTTTAGGGTTTAGGGTTTAGGGTTTAGGGTTTAGGGTTTAGGGTTTAGGGTTTAGGGTTTTAGGGTTTAGGGTTTAGGGTTTAGGGTTTAGGGTTTAGGGTTTAGGGTTTAGGGTTTAGGGTTTTAGGGTTTAGGGTTTAGGGTTTAGGGTTTAGGGTTTAGGGTTTAGGGTTTAGGGTTTAGGGTTTAGGGTTTAGGGTTTAGGGTTTAGGGTTTAGGGTTTAGGGTTTAGGGTTTAGGGTTTAGGGTTTAGGGTTTAGGGTTTAGGGTTTAGGGTTTAGGGTTTAGGGTTTAGGGTTTAGGGTTTAGGGTTTAGGGTTTAGGGTTTAGGGTTTAGGGTTTAGGGTTTAGGGTTTAGGGTTTAGGGTTTAGGGTTTAGGGTTTAGGGTTTAGGGTTTTTAGGGTTTAGGGTTTAGGGTTTAGGGTTTAGGGTTTAGGGTTTAGGGTTTAGGGTTTAGGGTTTAGGCCCAGGCCTAGGGCCCAGGGGCCCAGGCCTAGGCCTAGGGCCCAGGGCCTAGGCCTAGGCCCAGGCCTAGGCCTAGGCCTAGGCCTAGGCCTAGGCCTAGGCCCAGGCCTAGGCCTAGGCCTAGGCCTAGGGCCTAGGGCCTAGGCCTAGGCCTAGGCCTAGGCCTAGGCCTAGGCCTAGGCCTAGGCCTAGGCCTAGGGCCTAGGCCTAGGCCTAGGCCTGGCCCAGGGCCCAGGCCCAGGGCCCAGGCCCAGGGCCTCAGGCCCAGGCCTAGGCCCAGGCCTAGGGGCCTAGGCCTAGGCCTAGGCCTAGGCCTAGGCCTAGGGCCTAGGCCTAGGCCTAGGGGCCTAGGCCTAGGCCTTAGGCCTAGGCCTAGGCCTAGGCCCAGGCCTAGGCCTAGGCCTAGGCCTTAGGGCCCAGGGCCTAGGCCTAGGCCCAGGCCTAGGCCCAGGGCCCAGGGCCTAGGCCCAGGGCCTAGGCCTAGGGCCTAGGCCTAGGGCCCAGGCCTAGGCCCAGGCCTAGGCCTAGGCCTAGGCCCAGGCCCAGGCCTAGGCCCAGGGCCTAGGCCTAGGCCTAGGCCTAGGCCTAGGGCCCAGGCCCAGGCCTAGGCCCCCAGGGCCCAGGCCTAGGCCTAGGCCTAGGGGCCCAGGGCCAGGCCCAGGGCCTAGGGCCTAGGGCCAGGCCTAGGCCCAGGCCTAGGCCTAGGCCCAGGCCTAGGCCCAGGGCCTAGGGCCAGGCCTAGGGCCTAGGCCTAGGCCCAGGCCTAGGCCTAGGCCTAGGCCTAGGCCCAGGCCTAGGCCTAGGCCTAGGGCCTAGGCCCAGGCCTAGGCCTAGGGCCTAGGCCTAGGCCTAGGCCTAGGCCTAGGCCTAGGCCTAGGCCTAGGCCTAGGCCCAGGCCCAGGGCCCAGGCCCAGGGCCTAGGCCTAGGCCTAGGGGGCCTAGGCCCAGGCCTAGGGCCCAGGGCCCAGGGGCCCAGGCCTAGGCCTAGGCCTAGGCCTAGGGCCTAGGCCTAGGCCCTAGGCCTAGGCCCAGGCCTAGGCCTAGGCCTAGGCCTAGGGCCTAGGCCTAGGCCTAGGCCTAGGCCCAGGCCTCAGGGCCTAGGCCCAGGCCCAGGCCCAGGGGCCTAGGGCCTAGGCCCAGGCCCAGGGCCTAGGCCAGGGCCTAGGCCTAGGGCCTAGGGCCTAGGCCCAGGGCCCAGGCCCAGGGCCCAGGCCTAGGCCCAGGCCTAGGGCCCAGGCCTAGGCCTAGGCCTAGGCCTAGGCCTAGGCAGGCCTTAGGCCTAGGCCCAGGCCTAGGCCTAGGCCCAGGCCTAGGCCTAGGCCCAGGGCCTAGGCCCAGGGCCCAGGGCCCAGGGCCCAGGCCTAGGGCCTAGGCCCAGGGCCAGGCCTAGGCCTAGGGCCTAGGCCCAGGGCCCAGGCCTAGGCCTAGGCCTAGGGGCCTAGGCCCAGGGCCTAGGCCTAGGCCTAGGGCCTAGGCCTAGGCCTAGGCCCAGGCCTAGGCCTAGGCCCAGGCCTAGGCCCAGGCCTAGGCCCAGGCCTAGGCCTAGGGCCTAGGCCTAGGCCTAGGGCCAGGGCCTAGGCCTAGGCCCAGGGCCTAGGCCTAGGCCCAGGGCCCAGGCCTAGGCCCAGGCCTAGGCCCAGGGCCCAGGCCCAGGCCCAGGCCCAGGGCCTAGGCAGGCCTAGGCCTAGGCCCAGGGCCTAGGCCTAGGGCCTAGGCCTAGGCCTAGGCCTAGGCCTAGGCCTAGGCCTAGGCCTAGGCCTAGGCCTAGGCCTAGGCCCAGGGCCTAGGCCTAGGCCCAGGGCTAGGCCCAGGCCCAGGGCCCAGGCCCAGGCCCAGGCCTAGGCCCAGGCCTAGGCCTAGGCCTAGGCCTAGGCCCAGGGCCCAGGCCTAGGCCCAGGGCCTAGGCCTAGGCCTAGGCCCAGGGCCTAGGCCTAGGCCTAGGCCTAGGCCTAGGGCCTAGGCCTAGGCCTAGGCCCAGGCCCAGGCCCAGGGCCAGGCCCAGGCCCAGGCCCAGGCCCAGGCCCAGGCCTAGGGCCCAGGCCCAGGGCCCAGGCCCAGGGCCTAGGGCCTAGGCCCAGGGCCCAGGGCCTAGGCCTAGGGCCCAGGGCCTAGGCCCAGGCCCAGGCCCAGGCCCAGGCCCAGGCCCAGGCCCAGGGCCCAGGCCCAGGCCTAGGCCCAGGCCTAGGCCCAGGGCCCAGGGCCAGGCCCAGGCCCAGGCCTAGGCCCAGGCCCCAGGCCCAGGCCCAGGGCCCAGGGCCCAGGCCCAGGCCCAGGCCCAGGCCTAGGCCTAGGCCCAGGCCCAGGCCTAGGCCCAGGCCTAGGCCCAGGCCCAGGCCCTAGGCCTAGGCCTAGGCCCAGGCCTAGGCCTAGGCCTAGGCCTAGGCCTAGGCCTAGGCCTAGGCCTAGGCCCAGGCCCAGGCCCAGGGCCCAGGCCCAGGGCCCAGGCCCAGGGCCCAGGCCCAGGCCCAGGCCCAGGGCCCAGGCCCAGGCCCAGGGCCTAGGCCTAGGCCCAGGGCCCAGGGCCCAGGCCCAGGGCCCAGGCCCAGGGCCCAGGGCCCAGGGCCTAGGCCTAGGCCTAGGCCTAGGCCCCAGGCCCAGGGCCAGGGCCTAGGCCTAGGCCTAGGCCTAGGCCCAGGCCTAGGCCCAGGCCCAGGCCCAGGGCCCAGGCCCAGGCCCAGGGCCCAGGCCCAGGCCCAGGCCCAGGCCCAGGCCCAGGCCCAGGGCCCAGGGCCCAGGCCCAGGGCCCAGGGCCCAGGCCCAGGGCCCAGGCCCAGGCCTAGGCCCCAGGCCTAGGCCCAGGGCCCAGGCCTAGGGCCTAGGCCCAGGCCTAGGGCCTAGGGCCCAGGCCTAGGCCCAGGCCCAGGGCCCAGGCCCAGGCCCAGGCCCAGGCCCAGGCCCAGGGGCCCAGGCCCAGGCCCCAGGGCCCAGGGCCCAGGCCTAGGCCCAGGCCTAGGCCCAGGCCCAGGCCCAGGCCCAGGGCCCAGGGCCCAGGCCCAGGCCCAGGCCTAGGCCCAGGGCCCAGGCCCAGGCCCAGGGCCTAGGCCCAGGCCCAGGCCCAGGCCCAGGCCCAGGCCCAGGCCCAGGCCCAGGCCTAGGCCTAGGCCCAGGCCCAGGGCCTAGGCCCAGGCCTAGGCCTAGGCCCAGGCCCAGGCCCAGGCCCAGGCCCAGGCCCAGGCCCAGGCCCAGGCCCAGGCCCAGGGCCCAGGCCCAGGCCCAGGGCCCAGGCCTAGGGGCCTAGGCCCAGGCCCAGGCCCAGGGCCCAGGCCCAGGGCCCAGGGCCTAGGCCAGGGGCCCAGGCCCAGGGCCCAGGCCTAGGCCCAGGCCCAGGGCCCAGGCCCAGGCCCAGGCCCAGGGCCCAGGCCCAGGGCCCAGGCCCAGGGCCCAGGCCCAGGCCCAGGCCTAGGCCTAGGGCCCAGGCCCAGGCCTAGGGCCAGGCCCAGGCCTAGGCCCAGGGCCCAGGCCTAGGCCTAGGCCTAGGCCTAGGCCTAGGGCCTAGGCCTAGGCCTAGGCCTAGGCCTAGGGCCTAGGCCTAGGCCTAGGGCCAGGCCCAGGGCCTAGGCCTAGGCCCAGGCCCAGGCCCAGGGCCAGGGCCCAGGCCCAGGCCCAGGCCCAGGCCCAGGCCCAGGCCCAGGCCCAGGGCCCAGGGCCCAGGCCCAGGCCCAGGGCCCAGGCCCAGGCCTAGGCCTAGGCCTAGGCCTAGGCCTAGGCCTAGGCCCAGGCCCAGGCCCAGGCCCAGGCCCAGGCCTAGGCCCAGGGCCTAGGCCTAGGCCTAGGCCCAGGCCCAGGCCCAGGGCCCAGGCCCAGGCCTAGGCCCAGGCCTAGGCCCAGGGCCCAGGCCTAGGCCCAGGCCTAGGCCAGGCCTAGGCCTAGGGCCTAGGCCTAGGCCTAGGCCTAGGCCTAGGCCCAGGCCCTAGGCCTAGGCCTAGGCCTAGGCCCAGGCCCAGGCCCAGGGCCTAGGCCTAGGGCCTAGGCCCAGGCCTAGGCCCAGGGCCAGGGCCCAGGCCTAGGCCCAGGCCCAGGCCCAGGCCCAGGCCTAGGCCTAGGGCCTAGGCCTAGGCCCAGGCCCAGGGCCTAGGGCCTAGGCCTAGGCCTAGGCCTAGGCCCAGGCCCAGGCCCAGGGCCCAGGCCCAGGCCCAGGCCTAGGCCCAGGCCCAGGCCTAGGCCCAGGCCCAGGGCCAGGGCCTAGGCCTAGGCCTAGGCCCAGGCCCAGGGCCCAGGCCCAGGCCCAGGCCCAGGCCCAGGCCCAGGCCCAGGCCCAGGCCTAGGGCCTAGGCCTAGGCCTAGGCCCAGGCCGAGGCCCAGGCCCAGGGCCCAGGCCCAGGCCTAGGCCCAGGCCCAGGGCCTAGGCCTAGGCCCAGGGCCTAGGGCCTAGGCCCAGGCCCAGGCCTAGGCCCAGGGCCCAGGGCCCAGGGCCCAGGCCCAGGGCCCAGGCCCAGGCCCAGGCCTAGGCCCAGGCCCAGGCCTAGGCCCAGGCCCAGGCCCAGGGCCCAGGCCCAGGCCCAGGCCCAGGGCCCAGGCCCAGGCCCAGGCCCAGGGCCCAGGCCCAGGCCCAGGGCCTAGGGCCTAGGCCCAGGGCCAGGCCTAGGCCTAGGCCTAGGCCCAGGGCCCAGGGCCCAGGCCCAGGCCCAGGCCTAGGCCTAGGGCCCAGGCCCAGGCCTAGGCCCAGGCCTAGGCCCAGGGCCTAGGCCCAGGGCCTAGGCCCAGGCCTAGGCCCAGGCCCAGGCCTAGGCCCCAGGGCCCAGGCCCAGGCCCTAGGCCTAGGCCCAGGCCTAGGCCCAGGGCCTAGGCCTAGGCCTAGGCCCAGGGCCTAGGCCCAGGGCCCAGGGGCCTAGGGCCTAGGCCTCAGGGCCTAGGCCTAGGGCCCAGGCCTAGGCCCAGGGCCTAGGCCTAGGCCTAGGGCCTAGGCCTAGGCCTAGGCCTAGGCCCAGGCCTAGGCCTAGGCCTAGGCCTAGGCCTAGGCCTAGGCCCAGGGCCAGGCCCAGGGCCTAGGCCCAGGGCCCAGGGCCCAGGGCCCAGGCCCAGGGCCTAGGGCCTAGGCCTTAGGCCCAGGGCCCAGGCCCAGGCCCAGGGCCCAGGCCTAGGCCCAGGCCTAGGCCCAGGCCCAGGCCTAGGGCCTAGGCCTAGGCCTAGGCCCAGGGCCCAGGCCCAGGCCCAGGCCTAGGGCCCAGGCCTAGGCCCAGGCCTAGGCCTAGGCCCAGGCCTAGGGCCCAGGCCCAGGGCCCAGGCCCAGGCCCAGGCCCAGGCCCAGGCCCAGGGCCCAGGCCCAGGCCCAGGCCTAGGCCCAGGCCCAGGGCCCAGGCCTAGGGCCTAGGCCCAGGCCTAGGCCCAGGCCTAGGCCTAGGCCTAGGGCCTAGGCCCAGGGCCTAGGCCCAGGCCTAGGCCTAGGGCCCAGGCCCAGGCCTCAGGCCCAGGGCCCAGGGCCCAGGCCCAGGCCCAGGGCCCAGGCCCAGGCCCAGGCCTAGGCCCAGGGCCCAGGCCCAGGGCCCAGGCCCAGGCCCAGGCCCAGGCCCAGGGCCCCTAGGCCCAGGCCCAGGCCTAGGCCTAGGCCTAGGCCCAGGCCTAGGCCTAGGCCCAGGCCTAGGGCCCAGGGCCCAGGCCTAGGCCTAGGCCTAGGCCTAGGGCCCCTAGGCCCAGGCCCAGGCCCAGGGCCTAGGCCTAGGCCCAGGCCCAGGCCCAGGCCTAGGCCCAGGCCCAGGGCCCAGGCCCAGGGCCAGGCCCAGGCCCAGGGCCTAGGCCTAGGCCCAGGCCCAGGCCTAGGCCCAGGCCTAGGCCTAGGCCTAGGCCTAGGCCTAGGCCTAGGCCCAGGCCCAGGGCCCAGGCCCAGGGCCCAGGGCCAGGCCAGGCCCAGGCCCAGGCCCAGGGCCCAGGCCCAGGCCTAGGCCTAGGGCCTAGGGCCCAGGGCCTAGGCCCAGGGCCTAGGCCCAGGGCCCAGGCCCAGGCCCAGGCCCAGGGCCTAGGCCCTAGGCCTAGGCCTAGGCCTAGGCCCAGGGCCTTTAGGCCTAGGGCCTAGGCCTAGGCCTAGGCCTAGGGCCCAGGGCCCAGGCCTAGGGCCCAGGCCTAGGCCTAGGCCTAGGCCCAGGCCTAGGCCCAGGCCCAGGGCCCAGGCCCAGGCCCAGGCCCAGGCCTAGGCCCAGGGCCTAGGCCCAGGGCCCAGGGCCTAGGCCTAGGCCTAGGCCCAGGCCTAGGCCTAGGCCCAGGCCCAGGCCCAGGGCCTAGGGCCTAGGCCCAGGCCCAGGCCCAGGCCTAGGCCTAGGCCTAGGCCTAGGCCTAGGCCCAGGCCTAGGCCTAGGCCCAGGCCCAGGGCCCAGGGCCCAGGCCCAGGCCCAGGGCCTAGGCCCAGGCCCAGGCCTAGGCCCAGGGCCCAGGCCCAGGCCCAGGCCCAGGCCCAGGCCCAGGCCTAGGGCCCAGGCCCAGGCCTAGGCCCTAGGCCCAGGCCTAGGCCTAGGCCTAGGGCCCAGGCCCAGGCCTCAGGCCTAGGCCTAGGCCTAGGGCCCAGGCCCAGGCCCAGGCCCAGGGCCCAGGGCCCAGGCCCAGGGCCCAGGCCCAGGCCCAGGGCCCAGGGCCCAGGGCCCAGGCCCAGGGCCCAGGCCCAGGCCCAGGCCCAGGCCCAGGCCCAGGGCCCAGGCCTAGGGCCCAGGGCCCAGGGCCCAGGGCCCAGGCCCAGGCCCAGGCCCAGGGCCTAGGCCCAGGCCCAGGCCCAGGGCCCAGGCCCAGGCCCAGGCCCAGGCCCAGGGCCCAGGCCCAGGCCCAGGCCCAGGGCCCAGGCCCAGGGCCCAGGCCCAGGCCTCCAGGCCCAGGGCCTAGGCCCAGGGGCCCAGGCCCAGGGGCCCAGGCCCAGGCCCAGGCCTAGGCCTAGGCCTAGGCCTAGGCCTAGGGCCTAGGCCCAGGCCCAGGCCCAGGGCCCAGGGCCCAGGGCCCAGGGCCAGGGCCCAGGGCCTCCCAGGGCCCAGGCCCAGGCCCAGGCCCAGGCCTCCAGGGCCTAGGCCAGGCCCAGGGCCTAGGCCCAGGGCCTAGGCCCAGGCCCAGGGCCTAGGCCCAGGCCCAGGCCCAGGCCCAGGCCTAGGCCCAGGGCCTAGGCCCAGGGCCAGGCCCAGGCCTAGGCCTAGGCCCTAGGCCCAGGCCCAGGCCCAGGCCCAGGCCCAGGCCCAGGCCCAGGGCCCAGGCCCAGGGCCCAGGCCCAGGCCCAGGGCCCAGGGCCTAGGCCCAGGCCTAGGCCTAGGCCTAGGCCTAGGCCTAGGCCTAGGGCTAGGCCTAGGCCCTAGGCCCAGGCCCTAGGCCTAGGCCTAGGCCTAGGGCCTAGGCCTAGGCCCAGGCCTAGGCCCAGGCCCAGGCCTAGGCCCAGGGCCCAGGCCCAGGCCCTAGGGCCCAGGCCTTGGCCTAGGCCCAGGCCCAGGCCTAGGCCCAGGCCCAGGCCCAGGCCCAGGCCCAGGCCCAGGGCCCAGGGCCTCAGGCCTAGGCCCAGGCCTAGGGCCTAGGCCTAGGCCTAGGCCTAGGCCTAGGCCTAGGCCTTAGGCCCAGGGCCCAGGGCCCAGGGCCCAGGCCCAGGGCCCAGGGCCCAGGGCCCAGGGCCAGGCCCAGGGCCCAGGGCCCAGGCCCAGGCCCAGGGCCCAGGCCCAGGCCTAGGCCCAGGGCCTAGGCCCAGGGCCCAGGGCCTAGGCCCAGGGCTCAGGCCTAGGGCCCAGGGCCTGGCCTAGGGCCCAGGGCCCAGGCCCAGGGCCTAGGGCCTAGGCCCAGGCCTAGGCCTAGGCCTAGGCCCAGGGCCCAGGCCTAGGCCTAGGGCCCAGGCCTAGGGCCCAGGCCTAGGGCCAGGCCCAGGGCCCAGGGCCCAGGGCCTAGGCCCAGGCCCAGGGCCCAGGCCCAGGGCCCAGGGCCCAGGCCTCCAGGGCAGCCCAGGCCCAGGGCCCAGGGCCCAGGCCCAGGGCCTAGGCCCAGGGCCTAGGGCCTAGGCCTTAGGCCCCAGGGCCCAGGGCTCAGGCCTAGGCCTAGGGCCTGGTAGGCCTAGGGCCAGGCCCAGGCCTAGGCCCAGGCCCAGGGGCCCAGCCCAGGCCTAGGCCCAGGGCCTAGGGCCTAGGGCCCAGGCCTAGGCCCAGGCCCAGGCCCAGGCCTAGGCCTAGGCCTAGGGCCTAGGCCTAGGCCTAGGGCCTAGGCCTAGGCCGAGGCCTGGCCTCAGGCCCAGGCCTAGGCCTAGGCCTAGGGCCCAGGCCCAGGGCCCAGGGCCCAGGCCTCAGGGCCCAGGCCGGGCTCAGGCCTAGGCCCAGGCCCAGGCCCTAGGCCCAGGCCTAGGCCTAGGCTCAGGCCCAGGCCCAGGGCCTAGGCCTAGGCCTAGGGCCTAGGCCTAGGCCTAGGCCTAGGGCCTAGGCCTAGGCCTAGGCCTAGGCCCAGCCCAGGCCCAGGGCCCAGGCCCAGGGCCCAGGCCCAGGGCCCAGGGCCAGGGCCCAGGGCCCAGGGCCCAGGGCCCAGGCCCAGGGCCCAGGCCCAGCCCTTAGGCCCAGGGCCCAGGCCCAGGCCCTGTGGCCTAGGCCTAGGCCTAGGCCTAGGCCTAGGCCCTAGGGCCTAGGCCTAGGCCTAGGCCTAGGCCCAGGGCCTAGGCCTAGGGCCTAGGCCCAGGCCCAGGCCCAGGCCTGGGCCCAGGCCCAGGGCTCAGGCCCAGGCCCAGGGCCCAGGCTCCAGGGCCCAGGCCCAGGGCCCAGGGCCCAGGCCTAGGCCCAGGGCCTCCCAGGGCCCAGGCCCAGGCCTAGGCCTAGGCCTAGGCCTAGGCCTAGGGCCTAGGCCCAGGCCCAGGCCCAGGCCTAGGCCCAGGGCCCAGGCCCAGGCCTCAGGGCCCAGGGCCCAGGGGCCTAGGGCCCAGGGGCCTAGGCCCAGGCCCAGGGCCTAGGCCCAGGGCCCAGGCCCAGGCCCAGGCCTAGGCCCAGCCTAGGCCTAGGGCCTAGGGCCCAGGCCCAGGGCCTAGGCCCAGGGCCTAGGCCTAGGCCTAGGCCTAGGCTTCCAGGCCCAGGCCCAGGGCCCAGGCCTAGGCCCAGGCCCAGGCCCAGGGCCCAGGGCCCAGGCCCAGGGCCCAGGGCTCAGGCCCAGGGCCCAGGCCCAGGGCCCAGGGCCCAGGCCCAGGGCCCAGGCCTGGGCCCAGGCCCAGGCCTAGGCCTAGGCCTAGGCCTAGGCCTAGGCCCAGGCCTAGGGCCTAGGCCCAGGGCCTAGGCCCAGGGCCTAGGCCTAGGCCCAGGCCCAGGCCGAGGCCCAGGCCCAGGGCCCAGGCCCAGGGCCCAGGCCTAGGCCTAGGCCCAGGGCTCAGGGCCCAGGGCCCAGGCCCAGGGCCAGGCCCAGGCCTAGGGCCAGGCCTAGGGCTCAGGCCTAGGCCTAGGCCTGGTGGCCCAGGCCCAGGGCCCAGGCCCAGGGCCCAGGGCCCAGGGCCCAGGGCCGAGGGCCCAGGCCTAGGCCTAGGCCAGGCCTAGGCCTAGGGCCTTAGGCCCAGGCCCAGGCCTAGGCCCAGGGCCCAGGGCTAGCCCAGGCCCAGGCCCAGGCCTAGGCCTAGGCCCAGGCCCAGGCCCAGGGCCCAGGCCCAGGGCCCAGGGCCCAGGGCCCAGGGCCTAGGCCCAGGCCCAGCCCAGGGCCTAGGCCCAGGCCCTGTGGCCCAGGCCCAGGCCTAGGCCCAGGCCTAGGCCCAGGGCCTAGGGCCTAGGCCTCAGGCCCAGGCCCAGGGCCCAGGGCCCAGGGCCCAGGGCCTAGGCCCAGGCCCAGGCCTAGGCCTCAGGGCCCAGGCCCAGGCCTGGGCCCAGGCCCAGGGCCCAGGGCCTAGGGCCTAGGCCCAGGCCCAGGCCCAGGCCTCAGGCCCAGGGCCCAGGCCCAGGCCCAGGCCCAGGGCCCAGGCCCAGGGCCCAGGCCTAGGCCCAGGCCTAGGCCTAGGCCTAGGCCCAGGCCCAGGGCCCAGGGCCCAGGCCCAGGGCCAGGCCCAGGCCCAGGGCCCAGGCCTAGGCTCAGGGCCCAGGCCCAGGCCCAGGGCCCAGGCCCAGGCCCAGGGCCCAGGCTCAGGCCCAGGGCCTAGGCCTAGGCCTAGGCCTAGGCCCAGGCCTTAGGCCTAGGCCTAGGCCTAGGCCCAGGGCCTAGGCCTAGGCCCAGGCCCAGGCCCAGGGCCCAGGGCCTCCAGGGCCTAGGCCTAGGCCCAGGGCCTAGGCCCAGGGCCCAGGCCTAGGCCAGGGCCTAGGGCCCAGGCCCAGGCCCAGGGCCCAGGGCCCAGGGCCTAGGCCCAGGCCCAGGGCCTAGGCCCAGGCCTAGGCCTAGGGCCTAGGCCTAGGCCTAGGCCTAGGGCCTAGGCCTCAGGCCTAGGCCTAGGCCTAGGGCCCAGGCCCAGGCCCAGGGCCCAGGGCCCAGGCCCAGGGCCAGGCCCAGGCCTAGGCCCAGGGCCAGGGCCCAGGGCCCAGGGCCTAGGCCTAGGCCTAGGCCTAGGCCTAGGGCCTAGGCCTAGGCCCAGGGCTCTAGGCCTAGGCCTAGGCCTAGGGCCTAGGCCTAGGCCCAGGCCCCAGGCCTAGGCCTAGGCCCAGGCCCAGGGGCCCAGGCCCAGGCCCAGGGCCCAGGCCCAGGCCCAGGGCCCAGGGCCCAGGGCCCAGGCCCAGGCCCAGGCCTAGGGCCCAGGCCTAGGGCCAGGCCCAGGCCCAGGCCTAGGCCTAGGCCCAGGCCCAGGGCCCAGGGCTGGCCCAGGCCCAGGCCCAGGGCCTAGGCCTGTGCCTAGGCCTAGGCCTAGGCCTAGGCCCAGGGCCCAGGCCTAGGGCCTGAGGCCCAGGCCCAGGGCCCCAGGGCCCAGGGCCCAGGCCCAGGCCCAGGGCCCAGGGCCAGGCCCCAGGGCCTAGGCCCAGGGCCTAGGCCTAGGCCCAGGCCCAGGCCTAGGCCTAGGCCTAGGCCTAGGCCTAGGCCTAGGCCTAGGCCTAGGCCTAGGCCTAGGCCTAGGCCTAGGCCCAGGCCCAGGCCCAGGCCTAGGCCCAGGCCTAGGGCCTAGGGCCTAGGCCTAGGGGCCTAGGCCCAGGGCCCAGGCCTAGGCCCAGGCCTAGGCCTAGGGCCCAGGCCCAGGCCCAGGCCCAGGCCCAGGCCCAGGCCCAGGCCTAGGCCTAGGCCTAGGCCTAGGGCCTAGGCCTTAGGCCTTAGGCCTAGGGCCTAGGCCTAGGCCTAGGCCTAGGGCCTTAGGCCTAGGCCCAGGCCCTAGGGCCTAGGCCTAGGCCTAGGCCTAGGCCTAGGCCTAGGGCCTAGGCCTAGGCCTAGGCCTAGGCCTAGGCCCAGGGCCTAGGCCTAGGCCTAGGCCAGGCCTAGGCCCAGGCCTGCAGGGCTCAGTGGCCCAGGGCCTAGGCCTAGGCCTAGGCCTAGGCCTAGGCCTAGGGCCCAGGGCCAGGCCTAGGCCCAGGCCCAGGCCCAGGCCCAGGCCCAGGGCTCAGGCCCAGGGCCCAGGGCCAGGGCCTAGGCCTCCAGGGCCCAGGCCCAGGCCCAGGCCCAGGTCCAGGGCCCAGGCCTTAGGCCTAGGGGCCTAGGCCTGCGGCCCAGGGGCCCAGGCCCAGGGCCTAGGGCCTAGGCCCAGGCCCTAGGGCCTAGGCCCAGGCCCAGGCCTAGGCCTTAGGCCCAGGGCCAGGCCTAGGCCCAGGGCCAGGCCTAGGCCTAGGCCTAGGCCTAGGCCCAGGCCTAGGGCCTAGGGCCTAGGCCTAGGCCTAGGCCCAGGCCTAGGCCTAGGCCTAGGCCTAGGCCTAGGCCTAGGCCCAGGGCCTAGGCCTAGGGCCCAGGCCCAGGCCCAGGGGCCCAGGCCCAGGCCTAGGCCTAGGCCTAGGCCCAGGCCCAGGGCCCAGCCCAGGCCCAGGGCCCAGGCCTAGGGCCCAGGCCTCCAGGGCTCAGGGCCCAGGGCCCAGGCCCAGCCAGGGCCCTAGGCCCAGGCCCCAGGGGGCCCAGGCCCAGGCCTAGGCCCAGGGGCCCAGGCCCAGGGCCCAGGCCCAGGCCCAGGCCCAGGCCTAGGCCTAGGGCCAGGCCTAGGGCCCAGGGCCTAGGGCCTAGGGCCTAGGGCCTCAGGCTCTAGGCCCCAGGCCTAGGCCTAGGCCCAGGCCTAGGCCTAGGCCTAGGCCTAGGCCTAGGCCTAGGGCTAGGCCTAGGCTTCAGGCCTAGGCCTAGGCCTAGGCCTAGGGCCTGGCCTGGCCCAGGGCCTAGGCCCAGGGCCCTAGGCCTAGGCAGGGCCTAGGCCTAGGCCTAGGCCTAGGCCTAGGCCTCAGGGCCTAGGGCCCAGGGCCTAGGGCCTAGGCCTTAGGCCTAGGCCTAGGGCCTAGGCCTAGGCCCAGGGCCTTAGGCTTAGGCTCAGGGCCTAGGCCCAGGGCCCAGGCCCAGGCCTAGGCCTAGGCCTAGGCCCAGGGCCCAGGGCCCAGGGCCTAGGCTTCAGGCCTAGGCCTAGGGCCTAGGCCTTAGGGCTCAGGGCCTAGGCCTAGGCCTAGGCCTAGGCCCAGGGCCCAGGCCTCCAGGCCTAGGCCTTGTAGGCCCAGGGCCTAGGCCTAGGCCTAGGCCTAGGCCTAGGCCCAGGCCTAGGGCCTAGGCCCAGGCCCAGGCCTAGGCCTAGGCCTCCAGGCCCAGGGCCCAGGGCCCAGGCCCAGGCCCAGGCCCAGGCCCAGGGCCCAGGGCCCAGGGCCCAGGCCCAGGCCTAGGCCCAGGCCTAGGCCTAGGGCCTAGGCCTAGGCCCAGGGCCTAGGCCCAGGCCTAGGGCCTAGGCCTAGGCCTAGGCCTAGGGCCTAGGCTCAGGGCCTAGGCCTAGGCCCAGGGCCCAGGCCCAGGGCCCAGGGCCCAGGGCCCAGGGCCTAGGCCTCAGGCCTCAGGCCTAGGCCTCAGGCCCAGGCCTAGGCCTAGGCCCAGGCTCAGGCCTTAGGGCCTAGGCCTAGGCCTAGGCCTAGGCCTAGGCTCAGGGTCGTAGCCAGGGCCTAGGCCCAGGGCCTAGGCCTAGGGCCTAGGGCCCAGGCCCAGGCCCAGGCCCAGGCCCAGGCCCAGGGCCCAGGCCCAGGCCCAGGCCCAGGGCCCAGGCCCAGGCCCAGGGCCCCAGGGCTCAGGCCCAGGCCCAGGGCCCAGGCCCAGGGCCCAGGGCCAGGCCTAGGCCCAGGGCCTAGGCCTAGGGCTTAGGCAGGCCTAGGCCCAGGGCCAGGCCTAGGCCTAGGCCTAGGCCTAGGGCCTAGGCCTAGGCTCAGGCCTAGGCCTAGGCCTAGGGCCTAGGCCCAGGCCCTAGGCCCAGGCCCAGGCCCAGGGCCAGGGCCCAGGCCTAGGCCTGGGCCTAGGCCTAGGCCTAGGCCCAGGCCTAGGCCTAGGCCCAGGGCCCAGGGCCCAGGCCCAGGGCCTAGGCCTAGGCCTAGGCCTAGGCCCAGGCCTAGGGCCTAGGGCCTAGGCCCAGGGCCTAGGCCCAGGCCCAGGCCCAGGCCTCCAGGCCCAGGCCTAGGCCCAGGGCCCAGGCCTAGGCCTAGGCCTAGGCCCAGGGCCCAGGCCTAGGCCTCAGGCCCAGGCCTCCAGGGCCCAGGCCCAGGCCCAGGCCCAGGGCCCAGGCCCAGGGCCCAGGCCCAGGGCCTAGGCTCAGGGCCTTGCAGGCCCAGGCCCAGGCCTAGGCCTAGGGCCCAGGGCCTAGGCCTAGGCCTAGGCCCAGGGCCTTTGGGCCCAGGCCTAGGCCCAGGGCCTGGCCCAGGGCCCAGGCCCAGGCCCAGGGCCCAGGCCTAGGCCCAGGGCCCAGGGCCCAGGGCCAGGGCCCAGGCCTAGGCCTAGGCCTAGGGCTCAGGGCCTAGGCCCAGGGCCTAGGCCCTAGGCCTAGGCCTAGGCCCTAGGCCTAGGCCTAGGCCTAGGCCTAGGCCTAGGCCTAGGGCCTAGGCCTAGGCCCAGGGCCCAGGGCCCAGGCCCAGGCCCAGGCCCTAGGCCCAGGCCTAGGCCCAGGCCCAGGGCCTAGGCCTAGGCCCAGGGCCCAGGCCTAGGGCCCAGGGCCTAGGCCTAGGCCTAGGGCCTAGGCCTAGGGCCTAGGCCTTAGGCCTAGGCCTAGGCCTAGGCCTAGGCCTAGGCCTAGGCCCAGGCCCAGGCCCAGGCCCCAGGGCCCAGGGCCCAGGGCCAGGCCCAGGCCCAGGGCCCAGGCCCAGGCCTAGGCCCAGGCCTAGGCCTTAGGCCTAGGGCCCAGGCCTAGGCCTAGGCCTAGGGCCCAGGGCCAGGCCTAGGCCTAGGCCTCTGAGGCCTAGGCCTAGGCCTAGGCCCAGGCCTAGGGCCCAGGGCCTAGGCCTAGGCCTAGGCCTAGGGCCCAGGGGGGCCTGGGCCCAGGCCTAGGCCCAGGCCCAGGCCCAGGCCCAGGCCCCAGGCCCAGGCCCAGGCCCAGGGCCCAGGCCCAGGCCCAGGCCCAGGCCCAGGGCCCAGGCCTCCAGGGCCTAGGCCCAGGGCCCAGGCCCAGGGCCAGGCCCAGGCCCAGGCCCAGGGCCCAGGGCCTAGGGCCCAGGCCCAGGGCCCAGGCCCAGGGCCCAGGCCCAGGCCCAGGCCCAGGCCTAGGCCCAGGGCCCAGGCCTAGGCCTAGGGGCCCAGGCCCTAGGCCTTAGGCCCAGGGCCCAGGGCCTAGGGCCTAGGCCTAGGCCCTAGGGCCTAGGCCTAGGCTCAGGGCCTAGGCTCAGGGCCTAAGGCCTAGGCTGGGCCTAGGCCCAGGCCTAGGCCTAGGCCTAGGCCTAGGCCTAGGCCCAGGGCCCAGGCCCAGGGCCCAGGCCCAGGCCCAGGGCCCAGGCCCAGGCCCAGGCCCAGGGCCCAGGCCTAGGGCCCAGGGCCTAGGCCCAGGCCCAGGGCCCAGGGCCCAGGCCCAGGCCTAGGGCCTAGGCCTAGGGCCCAGGCCCAGGCCCAGGCCTAGGCCTAGGCCTAGGCCTAGGGCCTAGGGCCCAGGCCTAGGCCTAGGCCTAGGCCTAGGCCTAGGCCTAGGCCCAGGCCCAGGCCTAGGCCCAGGGCCTGGCCCTAGGGCTCAGGCCTAGGCCTAGGCCTAGGCCTAGGCCTAGGCCTAGGCCTAGGGCTAGGCCTAGGCCTAGGCCTAGGCCCAGGGCGAGGCCTCCAGGGCCAGGCCTAGGGCCTAGGGCCCAGGGCCTAGGCCTAGGCCTAGGCCTAGGGCCTAGGCCTAGGCCCAGGCCCAGGGCCCAGGCCTAGGCCTAGGCCTAGGGCCTAGGCCCAGGCCTAGGCCCAGGGCCCAGGCCCAGGCCTAGGGCCTAGGCCTGGCCCAGCCCAGGGCCCAGGGCCCAGGCCCAGGGCCCAGGCCCAGGGCCCAGGCCCAGGGCCCAGGGCCCAGGCCCAGGGCCTAGGGCCCAGGCCCAGGGCCCAGGCCCAGGCCCAGGCCTAGGGCCTAGGCCTAGGCCTGGCCTAGGGCCTAGGGCCTAGCCCAGGGCCCAGGGGCCCAGGCCCAGGGCCCAGGGGCCCAGGCCCAGGGCCCAGGGCCTAGGCCTAGGGCCTAGGCCCAGGGCCTAGGCCTAGGGCCAGGCCCAGGCCCAGGCCTAGGCCTAGGCCTAGGCCTAGGCCTAGGCCTAGGCCTAGGCCTAGGCCTAGGGCCTGGGCCTAGGCCTAGGGGCCCAGGCCTAGGCCCAGGCCTCCAGGGCCCAGGCCCAGGCCCAGGCCTAGGGCCCAGGCCCAGGGGGCCTAGGCCTTAGGCCTAGGCCCAGGGGGCCAGGTAAGCTTCCAGGGCCCAGGCCTAGGGCCAGGCCCAGGCCTAGGCCCAGGCCCAGGCCTAGGCCCAGGCCCAGGGCCCAGGCCTAGGCCTAGGCCTAGGCCCAGGGCCTAGGCCTAGGCCCAGGGCCTAGGGCCTAGGGCCTAGGGCCTAGGCCTGTGGCCTAGGGCCTCAGGGCCTAGGCCTAGGCAGGGCTCAGGGCCCAGGCCTAGGCCCAGGCCTGGGCCAGGCCTAGGCCCAGGGCCTAGGGCTAGGCCTAGGGCCTAGGCCTAGGCCTAGGCCTAGGCCTAGGCCTAGGCCTCAGGGCCAGGGCCTAGGCCTAGGCCTAGGGCCTAGGGCCTAGGGCCTAGGCCTAGGGCCTAGGGCCCAGGCCCAGGCCCAGGGCCTAGGCCTAGGCCTAGGCCTAGGCCTGGCCTAGGCCTAGGCCTAGGCCTAGGCCTAGGCCTAGGCCCAGGCCCAGGGCCCAGGGCCCAGGCCTAGGCCTAGGCAGGGCCCAGGCCCAGGCCCAGGGCCCCAGGGCCTCCAGGGCCCAGGGCCTAGGGCCCAGGGCCCAGGGCCCAGGCCCAGGCCTAGGCCCAGGGGGCCTAGGCCTAGGGCCTAGGGCCCAGGGCCTAGGCCTAGGCCTAGGCCTAGGGCCTAGGCCTAGGCCTAGGGGGCCCAGGGCCTAGGCCTAGGCCCAGGCCCAGGGCCCCAGGGCCCAGGCCCAGGGCCCAGGCCCAGGCCCAGGCCCAGGCCTAGGCCTAGGCCCAGGGCCCAGGGCTCAGGGCCTAGGGCCCAGGGCCTAGGGCTCAGGCCTCCAGGGCCCAGGCCCAGCCCAGGCATGGCTCAGGCTCAGGGCCTAGGCCTAGGCCTAGGCCCAGGCCCAGGCCCAGGCCCCCAGGCCTAGGCCAGGGCCCAGGCCCAGGCCCAGGCCCAGGCCCAGGCCCAGGCCCCCAGGGCCCAGGCCCAGGCCCAGGCCCAGGGCCCAGGCCTAGGCAGGCCCAGGCCCAGGCCCAGGCCCCCAGGCCAGGCCCAGGCCCAGGCCCAGGCCCAGGCCCAGGCCCAGGCCCAGGCCCAGGCCCAGGCCTAGGCCCAGGCCCAGGCCCAGGCCCAGGCCCAGGCCCAGGCCCAGGCCTAGGCCCAGGCCCAGGCCCAGGCCCAGGCCCAGGCCCAGGCCCAGGCCCAGGCCCAGGCCCAGGCCCCCAGGGCCCAGGCCCAGGCCCAGGCCCAGGCCCAGGCCCAGGCCCAGGCCCAGGCCCAGGCCCCAGGGCCCAGGCCCAGGCCTAGGCCTAGGCCCAGGCCCAGGCCCAGGCCCAGGCCTAGGCCTAGGCCCAGGCCTAGGCCCAGGCCCAGGCCCAGGCCCCAGGCCCAGGGCCCAGGCCCAGGCCCAGGCCCAGGCCCAGGCCCAGGCCCAGGCCCAGGCCCAGGCCCAGGCCCAGGGCCCAGGCCCAGGCCCAGGCCCAGGCCCAGGCCCAGGGCCCAGGCCCAGGGCCCAGGGCCCAGGCCCAGGCCCAGGCCCAGGCCCAGGCCCAGGCCCAGGCCCAGGCCCAGGCCCAGGGCCCAGGCCCAGGCCCAGGCCCAGGCCCAGGCCCAGGCCCAGGGCCCAGGCCCAGGCCCAGGCCCAGGCCCAGGCCCAGGCCCAGGCCCAGGCCCAGGCCCAGGCCCAGGCCCAGGCCCAGGCCCAGGCCCAGGCCCAGGCCCAGGCCCAGGCCCAGGCCCAGGGCCCAGGCCCAGGCCCAGGCCCAGGCCCAGGCCCAGGCCCAGGCCCAGGCCCAGGCCCAGGCCCAGGCCTAGGCCCAGGCCCAGGCCCAGGCCCAGGCCCAGGCCCAGGCCCAGGCCCAGGCCCAGGCCCAGGCCTAGGCCCAGGCCCAGGCCCAGGCCCAGGCCCAGGCCCAGGCCCAGGCCCAGGGCCCAGGCCCAGGGCCCAGGGCCCAGGGCCAGGCCCAGGCCCAGGCCTAGGCCCAGGCCCAGGCCCAGGGCCCAGGGCCCAGGCCCAGGCCCAGGGCCCAGGGCCCAGGGCCCAGGCCCAGGCCCAGGCCCAGGCCCAGGCCCAGGCCCAGGCCCAGGCCCAGGCCCAGGCCCAGGCCCAGGCCCAGGGGGCCCAGGCCCAGGCCCAGGGCCCAGGCCCAGGGCCCAGGCCCAGGCCCAGGCCCAGGGCCCAGGCCCAGGCCCAGGCCTAGGCCCAGGGCCCAGGCCCAGGCCCAGGCCCAGGCCCAGGGCCCAGGCCCAGGCCCAGGCCCAGGCCCAGGCCCAGGGCCCAGGGCCCAGGGGCCCAGGGCCCAGGCCCAGGCCCAGGGCCCAGGCCCAGGGGCCCAGGCCCAGGCCCAGGCCCCCAGGCCCAGGCCCAGGCCCAGGCCCAGGCCCAGGGCCCAGGGCCCAGGCCCAGGCCCAGGGCCCAGGCCCAGGCCCAGGCCCAGGCCCAGGCCCAGGCCCAGGCCCAGGCCCAGGCCCAGGCCAGGCCCAGGCCCAGGCCCAGGGCCCAGGCCCAGGCCCAGGCCCAGGCCCAGG